>JAODKF010000103.1:29838826-29862533 GCA_026779585.1 Mormyrus proboscirostris
TTAATGTAGATGTGTATTTCAGTAATAAACTTAAGTAGGAGAGTTTCAGTTACCAGCATTTATATCAAAATATGGATCCCATGTCTGCAAAACATTTTAAATGAAATATTGATAGCTAATCGATATCGAATCGAATCGAATCGAAACCATAAAAATAAGAATCGAATCGAATCGCCAAATTGGTCACAATACCCAGCCCTACATGGGTTTCTCTCCCGGTTATGTGCCCCCTGGCAGTGGGGGTGTCCCTCCTGTTGATCTGTCCCCTGGTTGTCTTCCCCTTGTGTCTTTTCCTTTAGTTTCCCCGGGTCCTGTGTTTCCGTCTTTGGTGCCCCTGTGTGTGTCTGCCTTCCCGGTGGTTTGTCAGCTGGTGTCATGGTTACTGTCTTTGTGCCTGTTCTGCATGTCTGTTTCCATTGCCTCGTCGATGTTTCTTGCTTTTGTCTCCCTTTAAGTGGTGTCATCCGGCCCCTTCAGTCCCTTTAGGTGCGTCTGGAGGTTGTGCCTTTGGGGGGGGGTCGTGTTATACCCCGATCATAGCGATCTTACTATGTACCACGCCTCTCGTTTACCTCATGTGGTATCTTCTTGTTATTAGCTGTGTCTAGTTGTGTTTAATTGAGTTTGTGTATTTAAGTGCCTGCTTCCCCGCTCCGTGCCACCGTCTCACAAATTGGCCACTCGGAGGTCCAGGCCGGGGGAGTTTCTCCTGTCCTGTGATCAGTGGATATTATGATTTGGGCCCTGCATTTGAGTCAATTATTTCTGGGGTATAACGATTCTGTCTGGAATTCAATAAAGTCTCAATTTCAGTTATGTGTCTGTCTTGCAAACCCAGTATGATGATACTGAGTAGCTGGCATATATTAAACATTAGTGCCTGTTCCTTTATTTGGTACTCCACTGTAACTTCCAATGTTGGGTCATACGGGTTTCAGCACTAAACGGAACACAGACTGCCACATATTCCTGGATATCTTCCTTGATGGTGGGCCAACCAATCTGCTGCAGGATTAGGGAGGTTGTTTTCATGAACCACAGGGGCAGACTGGCAACAAAAAGTATCTGGGGGAATGTGCCCTTGACCCCTTGGTATATTTTGCCAATCACAATCAACTGGTTAGTCAGCAATGAAATAAGCATTATCCATTCATCATTTCTGTGATCAACCTGGTAACACGCCAAGATCAACCGGTGGGTTGGGAACCCCTGGCATATAGGCTACATAATGCTGGGGTTGTGCAAAAAAGACTGGTCCTGGTTGGTTCCTGAACCTCCCAATGGTCAGTCTGTGCTTAATGGCAGGCCAAGTGGGAGTCTTGTCCCCTTTGCAGGACTGTAAACCAGAGGCTATCAAGGACAAACAGACAGTTATCAGGGCAGGGAGAACAGGTGGGGTTATTGGCCTTCTTGATCGGCTCCTCGAGGTCATATGCCAGGGAGGCGATCATCACTGAGGCTGGCTGACGGGCTCAGGCTGGACGGGCTCAGGCAGTGCACTTCTAGGCTCAACTCAGAACTGTCTGGATGCAGCATCTAGTTTGATGTTCTTTGACCCACAAGGTTCCAACACTCAAAAATAGGAAAGGTGTCTGAGCTCCCTACAGTTAATGGTACTACTCTTCCAGTGCAAGCTTGACCACTACAAATTCTCAGTTACTGATTTTGTAATTTTGTTTGGTGGGGCTGAGACGAAGGAAGAAGGCACAGAGTGAACCTGCGCCTCCTTGAATGAGTGCTGGGACAGTCTTTGAAGCATCCATTTCAATGACTATCTGTTGCATGTGATCAGGGGCTGTCAGAGCCAAAGTGAGTCTTGCTTTCAGGTGGATAAAGGCTCAGTCTATGGCCTGGTTCCACTGGAAAGGCAGCTTTGCTGAGGTAGGTGTGGTGAGAGGTGCTGCGAATATACTGTAGTTATGTATAAAGTGGTGACAGAAGTTTGCGATTCTGAAGAATCACTGGAGATCCCAACTGGTTGTGGGAACTGGCCATTCTTTTTTTCCTTGTCCGTCCCCATTCTGGCAGAGGAAATCTTTGAACCTTTGAACAACGCAGACTCATGAAACTCATACTTTTCAGCTTTGTCAAAAAAGCAATTCTCAAGGAGTTGAAAGATGTCCTTCACAAGAGTCTGGACAGCGGAGGCATTTGTGAGCAGAAAAGATATCAAAAAACAATCGTAATGGCTGGAGTGTGAGTTGAAGGTGGCCCCCCACTCGTTGCCCCCTTGGATTAGGACCAGGTGACAAGAATTATGATGGGCCAACTTGGTGAAGAACCAAGGTTCCTGCAACAACTCAAAGGCAGAGAGCATCAGAGACAAAGGGTATCGTTTTTTGACAACTATTTAATTCAGGCGCAGGTAATATATTCAGGGCCTGACATATTCAAAATACACTAAAATCCTTGAATTCAAGCCTTATTGATGAACAGATTAATTTTGATTTTATTGCTCTAAAATGATCCCCATTTATCCATAATGACATGTTCTCAGACTTCAAAATGAACAAAATACGAAGCAAAATATACTGGTCCACAGTTTTGCATTCTGTTTTTTTTTACTTAATCAATGCATTTCTCTTAAAGTTATTTGAATTCTATTGATGCTGTTGGTTTTAAAAATATTACTAGCTTTTCTTTGTGACTTTGTTTTCCCTTAAATTAACGGAAAACAAAAATGTTTTGTTCTTGCAAGTTTAGAAGTTAACTTCTTATTAGAAGAGACAGAAATGCAGCTGAGTAGTCTCTACCACATGGTGGCAGCAAAACATCACACTGCAAAATCGCAAATCCTTTTTCTTTTAATCTTCTTCTGGTTGTACACTTTTAATAGTTTGGAACTTACAATGACTAATGCATAAAATTACTGTAGGCCTATGCCAATGATAATAATCAATCATTTCCCTGATAACTTTGGATATACGAATAAAGAAAATTGGTTAGACCCGTTCTT
The DNA here is from genome assembly GCA_026779585.1 of Mormyrus proboscirostris. Classification (NCBI taxonomy): domain Eukaryota; kingdom Metazoa; phylum Chordata; class Actinopteri; order Osteoglossiformes; family Mormyridae; genus Mormyrus; species Mormyrus proboscirostris. The sequence continues at coordinate 29,841,783 of JAODKF010000103.1, forward strand.
CAATCTTTCTCTCTGAGACACAAGGGGCCGCTGTTATACCATGGCTTATGTAATGCCTTACTAGATGAAAAGCAGTTCGCTTTCCGAATTGTGTTTTACTGTATGTATACATAGATATTTGCTTTTAGTTGGCATGGAAGTATATCTGATAACTTTTTTATTCATAATGTTTCCAATAGCAAATAAACCGTACCCATCATAATACGGTATTAGCGTGTGCGCTAGTCTTACTTTACTTTGTCACAAAATCGCAGAGGATCTCAGTGTGTGACCGCTGAAGAATCATTAAGCTCCTTAACTGATTGCTTTTGAGAGAAATGTGCAACGATTGTATAATTTCTATGTAAAAAGAACTTAGCTATATGCGCATTATCAATCTAGGTCAAGGCGTTTATGACCACCGGTTTTATCGATCATTTATTTGTACTTTTTCACGCTTAACTGCTAAATGCAATGCAATATGAAGGACTTTACGATTGCCAGTAAGCTTAAGAAGAAAAAATATGAGCTAATTTATATTTTTAAGAGTATGTTAAAACAATACCATCTAGAGGTATTTCAACGTATGGAAAATAATGAACGTTGATGCCCAATTAATAACACAATGATTACTGTGCAGTCTATTTTAAACCAAAAAATACGTTTTTGGCTGTAAAAGTAATCTTGGAAAAAATAAAACTCAAATGATCATTTTAATGTCAACTCTTTGCTTAGTCAATGACTTCGGTTAAGAAAAACTACCACGCCTAGCAGTCACTGTGAAGACAAGACACAAAAGAATCCCCGAAGGCGATGTTTGAAATGATTTTATCAAATCAATCTCTTTCACCCACTGCCCAAATGGATTCTGCATCAAAATACACGTGCGGTAATGGGTGGCCCTGGAAAATCCATGGTAGCTGGATCAATATAGATTTTGACCTAAGCTCTTGGCCTAAATCTTTGTTTACTTTGGAACTGAAAACAAACATTTGATGTATTTTATTTGATGCTCAGTAATTATAACTTTATGTATTTGTAATATTACGTAATCATTTTACGATTGGTTAAATGAAATGCTTTACAAATATTTACGTGCAAGTTTCCACTTGATTTTCGCTAGCGATCAGTGATGGCATGAACTGTTCGAGTTTATTCCTGATATAAAGCAAATAATTTCTTAGAAAATGCTTTGTCTAGGTTAAACTTACTGACCTAATGCAAACCTCGGCATGTCTACTGTGGAAATTGTTCAAACGAGTCGTATATACAGGTAAATTGTATGCGCGAATATTGTCATATTTCATATTTCCACTAAGTTTTGCTCAAGAAATGTCGGTGTGTGGACGCTCTGAGGAGGGGAGGAGAGACGAGGAGAGTTCTGTTTTGCCTTTGGGGCAAATTCGAAAAAAAATGTTCTCTTGAGCCAATAGGAACAGAGAATCCACCCCATTGCTCTATAATTAAGAGTTTAACTGGGTTGGGTGCTGCGATAGTGTGTGCAGTACTGCCGAGAGAATTCGACGAGAAGAGATTCTCTAAGGATTTGTACTACACTCCGTCTGCATATACTTTTATTTATCTTTTCTCACGATTTCCACGGCGACTTGGACGTTCTGCTTCCAGGGGAGGTGACGCATAATGAGCGGACCAACTTTTGAGAAGAAGATCACCAGCATTTTAACAGATCTTCCAGGTTCTATGAGCTGCCACCCAGCATCCAAAGATTCTCCAACGCTGCCCGAGTCCTCGGCGACAGACATGGGTTACTACAATGGACAGACAACACACAGCCAACACGAGTATTACCAGACTCAGTCGTATTCGCAGCCTATGAACCCATACTATCACCAATTCAATCTAAACGGAATGGGGGGTGCAGGAGCGTACCCCACCAAATCCGAATACCCTTACTCGAATTCCTACCGGCAATACGGACACTATAACAGGGAACTGCAGACGCCGCCACAGGATATAGGTAAGCCTCGGACGCCGCAGCCGTATGGATTTCTCTAAAATTTATTAGTTCTACTCCATGATTAAAAAGCTATATACTTATTTTTGCAGAGCGATCAATGAATCCGCTTCTTGTTATATTTAAACCATCCATTCTTCCATCCATTTTCTATAACTGCATATCCAGTACGGGCTGACGATCTACCTGTTTGCAATATTGAAGTAGCTACTTAAAACATTACAACATTTGTAATATAATGACCAAATATAAAACGAGTATGCGTGACTCTTTCATCAGCAGCATCTATTAAATTGATTTCGGCGCTTTTTTACAGTTAGTCATGGGTAAACTTAAAACATTGTCTGAATTATCCAATAAAATGTGTCAACTCACAACTAGGTTGATTCAAAGTAAGAAATGCATATTAAGTTCCTTTACATTATTTTCTGTGGCTAAGAACATACTTTCTGTTAAGCTTCTATAAAGGATTCAGGCGTACCAGTACCGTAAGGCACCGGGGACATCACCGAAGATAAATATTATTTAAAAACTTGCGGTGGATCTTCTCATTTGTGCATTTATTTACAATATTTGCATTGTAATCACCCCGAAATGCAATTACATGTATTTCATTTGTTTGCTTTTGAAAGAAAAAAAATGGCAACCACATACGAACAACGTATTGATTATATGAGACTGTTTCATACTGTTATTTACAGCAGACGTAATAAAATTTATTATAGCCCAAATATTTCCAATTGCTCACTGTTGCGCTATTAACCGAAAAATGTCTATAAAGCTGCAGCCGTAGTTGTTTAAATGGCAATAAATAAGGCTTCTCGTTCAGGTTTGCATAAAATTAAGCCGTTCATCTGAATTTTTAAGAATGAGATTTTATATTCTACTACTATGAAATCGCAAACACCCAGAGTAATACAATGAGCATGATCACACTCTGCTGTTATAGTTGCGGTTACATGGAGTCAGGTATAAACTTTGCAGTGATCTCAGGTTTCATCTGCGGTAAATTTTATAGTATGTTCTGATACGTGCTGTAACAAAACTCATTATTTAATTATTATGGTTTCAGTGTCTTGTGGTTTTGCTAAAGCCTCTTCTAATTATTATGCTAAAAACAGTCCAAAAATGATCGATTACGACTGCACCCCGAAGCATTCATGCTTATTGCAGTTACAATACTTTACGAATCACTGCAACGTCAAATTAACACAATCGCCGAATGCCCGTCGTGCATTTTAGTTTTTTAAGCTTATCTTCAATGCAAAAATGCATGACGCCTATTTGTTTTTCATAAACACAACCGAAAACTAAAAATAAAACTGCTTCGGCGACGACAACAATAGTATACATAGAACAATATTCAAAAGGTACTTTACAAATAAATCCAGTACTAGATAAATGTCCGATAAATGTTAACATGAAATATCTGCATGTGTACCTGCTTAGGCACATAAAACAGAATAATGGCTATGAACCAGTGGGCATCCATACGAAACATGCGTATGCATTCAAGGACTCTAATGTCAGATACTTTTTCAGTCAAAGAAGAACCTGAGCCCGAGGTCCGAATGGTCAACGGAAAACCGAAGAAGATCCGCAAGCCTCGCACCATCTATTCAAGCTACCAACTTGCGGCTCTTCAGCGAAGGTTTCAGAAGGCGCAATACCTCGCGCTACCCGAGAGAGCGGAGCTCGCGGCTCAGCTGGGACTGACGCAGACGCAGGTAAACTCAGACCTTAGTAGGCCTACGTGACGCTGCGAAAGCCTATAGTTTAATAAAAAAAAATGCCATTTAAACCACTTAAACTCCGCAAATAATCTCACGGAAATTCTCAGAAATACGATTTGAGGGGTTAAACGAATTCATGCCAAATATGTCTTGTGCATGTATTGAATGAATTAAAAGGAAAAGGTGTGTTTAATTTTTATTTAATGCCATTGCAGTTTTCTAGTGGCCGGTTTAAACCGCCAAAAATCTTTCAAGAATACACCTACTTGGACTTGAAGCACCTAGACTATCTGTATACTGTAACAAACCCGTAGTTTATTGTAGCCTAACAAAAAATAGACTCTGCAATTAATGAATTTGATTTTAAATTATACTTATTACTGAAAAAGATATTTATAATTAAAAGTGTGTGGACTGCCTTTTTGTAATATGCCTACTAACACATACAGATGAGCAAAATATAATATAAATTCTTATATTAGGCTATACAATTTATTAAAAATAAACGCGTCTGTATCTCTCCTCAATTACTAAAATTAAGATAAACATACAAATCAAAGGAAGACGACAAGCTTTTAGAGTAACCGCTGTTTTAAACAAGACCACAATCTGTACTGTGCATTGATTTAAGCAACGCTGTCAACAATCTGTCACATTGCTTTATTAATGTGAAGTAACTGGTAATTGCTGTTTTATACTAATCGTAATGGTTTACGCTTCAGAGGCTTGGTTTCATCCCTCTGGGTATGATGTAGAAGCGTCTTACGGTATTGAATACAAATTCGAATGACGTGATCGGGGTTAAATTAAACAGCCAACTAAGCTGAAATTCGTGAACATGTATAACAATTTGAGTATTAAACGTAATCGTGGATTTATAAGTCAACGATATGTATTTTGTTTCTTCTTTTCATCGACAGGTCAAAATCTGGTTTCAGAATCGGCGGTCCAAGTTCAAGAAGCTTTACAAAAACGGAGAGGTTCCGCTAGAGCACAGCCCCAATGCCAGTGACTCTATGGCCTGTAACTCGCCACCATCGCCGGCTGTTTGGGACAGTAACTCTCACACCAACCCTACCAGCAGGGGACCGCTTCCGCAGCCTCCACTCAGCTCATCGCCCTCGTATATGGAAGATTACAGCAATCATTGGTATCAGCAAGGATCGCATTTACAGCACCCGGGTTCTGTACATCATACGCCACCGCCGCAGAGCGTTGGTGCGGTGTATTAGAATGGACTGGTGTGTTCTCTGAAAAGCGAAAGACTTTTAAATGCAACTGAGTTTATCAATACACGTAGTCCAAAAAATAAGCTGACACCGGGGGGGGGGGGTCACCCATAGTGCAAGAGTTTATTATTATTATTATTATTATTATTATTATTATTATGTGCCCTTACTTTTAATTGAACGCTTGAAATTCAAATGTCAGGGAAACCCATCACTGTATTATTTAACAATCTAAACATCAATCTGTATTCAAGAGCACATAACATGCGTATATTCAATTCACTTTCTCACTTGTAACATTTTAAAAAGGTATGGAGTGGGTTTTAAATTATTAATGATGTTTTATGTTTCGCTGTTTATTTTTTCCTTCTAAAGAAGGCGCATTTTGTTTAAAACCCAAACAATAAATTTGATCTACATTTAAGCCGTAAATGTGCATTAGATTCATGACATGCTTTAAAGACTCAGGTTGTTATTTATATATTTTGTACAATAAAATGTTTAAAACTGTACATAGGTCTTTGTTTATATACATATATAAAAATTGAACCACTAAACCATATTTCAGTTTGAAATACAAGACCGCACTGTGGTGCCGAAAAGTCATTTAATTATTATATGTAACTATTGTTATTGTTATTGTTATTCTATGAGATCAAATAAAATGATTTAGAATTGAACCATATGCATATTTAAACATATTCAAAATATGCTTGTTTTTCAAATCATTTGGATCACCGTACAGAAGCTGTTTCACCATTGACACTCAGTAACATCGCCGCTTTTATTTTTAAGTACTTACAATATAAAGCACAAAATATTTTCAAGTCATATACGGCTCAGATAATCAACTTTGCTTGCACTAACGCACACATTAGGAGTATACGAGCACTTTAACATATTTACTCCATCGCAATTGGTTCCAGCATCTTCTGGGTGCGCGATTGCACTTTAATTCCTTTAATTAATCAACGAAATTTGGGTACCAAGGAACAGGGCAGGCTGTGCCGCACAATGCAACTTGTAATGTGTATTTAAGACAATTAATTACAAATAATGCCTAGATCCAAGAGCTGGCTTTAACTCTGCGTGGTGTAATGAAAGAGTTAAGTCTGGGCAAGAAGCTTGCCTGTAGTCCTCTCAGCCCGCCTGAGCAGTCAGAACCAAACCCTGTATGGTTTTAGGGCTGCGTGCAAAGAAGCTGTAGGAGGCGACAGGCAAGCAGACATGCTGGAGTCACCGGATTTTATTAGTATTCTGTTGCCAGATAAAAAGAAAGAATACAGCAGAGAGAAAAAGAGAGGGAGAGAGAGCGGGGTAGAGACAAACAGACTGAGAGGAGAGAAAAGACTGCTTGAGTAGTTCTTTAGCCCCGGGACACGTGCATGCTGCAAGTACACATACCAAAACAAGAGCACGAAGACTGCAGGGGTTAGGGGCACGAGAAAATGGTGCAATTCTCAAGCTGACAGTCAAGTCATTTAACCATTTATGTGCCGAACCCGTTCAGATTCTGGATTGCCCTCTGGGGAGGTGGGGTCTTTATATGTGAGCCGTGTAAGTACAATGGAAATTGAACACTGAGAACAGGACCGGTGAACGGGAATAGAACCAGTGAATTGCCTTTTGTCACATTGTCTGGCTTTGAAACATAAATACTTTCCACAATTTATTCCCAGCATGAATAGACGTGTGTGCACTGTATATCCCTTTTAGTGAGAATGACAAGCCCAGCTAATTCAGTCCCGTACACCCTGTGTTACCAATTGTCAGGCATGCTTCATTGACCCCTATAGAAGAACAACAGTGCAGCATATGTCTACCACTGGTCAGCACAAATAAAAGCCAGTTACTTTACATGTATACGGATGAACATATGTTCCCTAAGACATCTTGGGATTTTTTTAACGTCACCTGCAATCAAAGCACGAGACAGCCTGCAGGGGTGGGAAACAAAGTTTCTCGGTAACCTTGACTGGTTTCATTATTAAAGGTGTGATTTTCCTGCTATTCGTACGATCCCCCTCCTCCCAGAGTGTAAGGGATCCCTCCCCAATAGTTCTTAAACAATCCTTAAGTTGCTTAAAGCTCTTCCTTCTTTTCTGACATGTTAGGCAATATTAATGGCGATTTCCGTAACAACCTGCAGTATTTCAGCTGAATCATTTTTCCGGGTGCTGACTTGTGAAACAGGAAAAACATAATAGATAAATGTATATAAAGTATCGAGCATTTACAAAAAAAAAAAAAACAAAAAGCAAGCACAAAAAAGCAGTTAATTGGCACATCCTGCTTCAGACCTATCTTAGCTTATCTCGTTCAATACATTATGCCTCCGATCGTGAGTTTTCAGTTAAAGTTGTCTCTTGTTTTTGTCGGGCATACTGCGCTTATCGCGAGGCAAGTTTGGATGCTCAGTTGCGTTCTTAATTTGCGGCTTTTTAGCATTACATCTGACTGCTACTGGGAAATGCTGTGAACACACGGGGCCCAGTAAGCGGTCGCATCCGATGCTCCTGCTCTCATATCTCAAGTTGATCCTTTTCCACGTATTCATATAAATAGCTATAATCGAATAACCACACACGAACGGCGTACAGCTGATCTGTAAAATGTCTATGAAATAATATATTAAAATCTAGAATTTTTCAAACAATCGAAGAGGCAATAAATAAATGGCATGGCGGAGAGTCAGCGTTGAAGTAGGGCTCGTTCTAAATAGGACTCTGGCTCCTACGGTCTAAATCTTAATTAGCCTAAACAAGTAAGTATACCGGCGAGCGGGCAGGTGCTGGGAATATCAAGGGCATGACTTTGGGTTGCGCAATGGGGGGTTGAGGTCTCCACCAATTAAAGGTGGTCCAGGGGGTTATATTGGCTGGTTTTGATTACCCCATAATTTACAATTTACACGCACGGTTGGGATCATTTTGTATAAACAAGTTTACGTTTACGGACACTTCACAAGCATAATATAACCAATTCATCAATCATTCAAATATTCATAATAAATAAACACAGCTTCAGTTCTGCTGTTCGTGCATCATTCTGTTCTTTACTTTATACATATCTCACCTTAGGTACATTTTGTTTAATATGTCTTGCAGTTGAGAACTTGTCGTATGTATTATGTATTCGAAAAACAGACAAAAATGATGCATAAACCGGGACTGTGGGGAAAAAATACGATGTATTTCAATTAACAGCAGCAAAGATGTTTTAATAGCTGATATTACTGAGACCGGCAATTGTGCTCATGTTTATGCAAATTCTTAACGGTGACAATATTACTTTGGATATAACTAATATGCATTCCTGTGTGTTTGGTAAATAGCATTGGTCAAGTTTTTTGCGTTACATATCATCGCATTTCCGAGTTACTGCAAACATGCATATGCCCCAGAGCAACAAGAACTGGTTTAATACCCGCAAAAACATAAAAGAGCTATTCCTATTTATGTCGGAGGTTTTCAGTATTACTTACTAAAATTGACCTATAACCTATGCATGCATCCATCTATCCATCCATCATCTCAACGCTCATCCTGGTCAGGATTGCGGGGTATAAATCATAATATCGTTTTCAGCAAACATTCACCAACGCTTTATATTTCGCTTCCCGAAACAGAGGGCCGCGCTTCCCATGATTTCACATTATGTTCAATAGCTTCATTATTTGTGGAACAGTGTTTTTTTTTTTTTTTTTGCAAAGCAATGCTGCAACGTTCCTTATCAAATTAACATTTTTCATTCCTGTGGACGCCATTCCCTCCTTATAACTATTCTGTGTTGATCAAATAAAACAGTCATGAAAATGTAAGGCCTATCGTTTAAATTTACAACGTATAGGCAAGTACATGTTTCGTGTGTGTGTGTGTGTGTTTAATCTACATACTTGAAAATGTTTTCACTCACACGAGTCCCCATCGGTTAGCTAAGGCACAACAGCAAAAAATAGAAATTATTGGCATCGAATGTTGACTTGACTTAGCAAAGTGTCGTAAGATTACGATCACAGATTACTAGGCATATCATTTGTATTTGCCGAGATAGCTATCTAAGAGGTCTGAGACAATTACAGCATATTTTGAAGTAATTACTATCTGTCAACAGTCATGACTATTGAAGCAATAGCGCCAAAGTTATAAAGGAATATACTTAAACAGTTACACATTAATGCATGCTTTTGTATTGTTTTAACATGATGGGTTGGTGAACATAATGTCTTCAGACTGCCCCTCGTAATAACTATTTTATACCACGATCAAAAGACATTACCGCAAGCAAGTCCGCGGAAACCGCAACTGTCCTTGGTCCCATGTTTCTCATTTTATGATTTTTTTTTTGTTTTAATTCGCATTAAGCAATTTCTCCTCATCTGTTAAAAATATATAGTTCGGAAGCAAGGCTATTAGGAATGAACCGCAGAAGCCAAATTGTAATAAGTGTCTCGCTTAAGTCGCGGGCAAACCGCTAATACACAAACCGCTAATACACAAACCGCTAATAACAAGGTTTGTATCAGCAGATGGACCACCAACGATTAGTAATTAAGACTAGAAAATAGTAAATAATTACAACCAATCCCAATCTAATCCTATGAGCCCACTAATAATAATAATACTAATAATAATAATACTAATAATAATAATAATAGCAACAACAGCAACAACAACATGAAAACGAATTTTGGGGCAACAAGCAAAATACATTATAGCCCAGAAGAAGGTATACCTGTCGAGAATTAAATGATCTGGCGGCTGCAATATGTTGCGATTCGAATACGTCAAAATTGTGCACTTAACAATGACGACAGAGGGCGCTAAACGGTGTTTCTTACCGCAATAACTTCAAATAAATAACTCGATTTACCTTTAATTAAGAATACATATGGTCATATTAAAGTTAATTTACTTTTGACTGACTACAGTGTTAAGAGGAGGAATGTAAACTAAAAAGTTAAAGTATTCCTTCAGGATTGTCAGCCGCTCCAACAGGTCGCTGATCATTGTGTGGTAAATCTAGCACATTCACTTCTGTGTTATTAAAACCTGTGGTAATGTTTTGTAATTTGATTCAAGATGTTATTTTATTTTCGTGAGACTGACAGATTTTATCCACTATGTACTTATTTTTTAATAAAAAGCCAAAATGCATAGTATAGAAATAAGCATTACTAAGTTTTAATATAATATAAATTGTGAAATGTTTCTACGTTATCATACTACGTATCTTGCCGCGCAGCACAATCTAGTGCTAGTGTATTTCGATGTAATGTAAATGTTTAAATATTTAATCAGGCAATCGTGAAACACTACATCTCCAAGCGCCCTTTTCGCGCGCACAGCATTAGCGCACAGAACTGGAAAAAAGTAATGAAACCCAAGACAATATTTTAAGAAATCCTCAGAAAAAGAACCTTTACCTGAACTGCAAGGTATACAAGCAGATCATTGGCAGAGAGGCCGTGAACAGAAAGTACTGCTTACTTATACCTTAGTCTTTTTTGCATTCCCTTCTGGGAGGTACTAAAATGCTGTGAGTATAAACATATTCTTTTTACCGTAAATTCAGTGACTAATACAAACATGGATGTCACTGGATTTCTTAAGGTTACACATTTACAAAATATATAATATATAATAGATTTATACAAAACATCAACTGAAAATAATTGTTTTGTTACAAAGAAGGTGGATATTTAGGCGTGGGATGTATAAATTAATTTACTGAGCAAAGAGAGAAATGGCAAATGGCAAACCAGTCAGAAATTATAAATGATATAAATGTGACATGCAAGTATTGACCACTCCTGGCAGATTACACACTCCTGTGGCTGAGTAGCTGTACAGTTCTCTAAAGTAGGTGCGTCAGTATGTATATTACCAATGGCAGAATGCAGGCAATGGTACACAGCCATTAGAAACCTTTAATAGCTTTAAATAAAGTTTTTTCTCCATGCATATGTATTATATTTATCATTTGTCATGATAGATCTAAAAAAAAAAAAGCCTTATGCGATTTTTTCAGCAATGCAAAACAAATTGAGTATGCTTTATATGGAATGATGGACACAGCACTGAACACAACCTAAACATTCTACTGATCTGATAATTCAGCAACAGGTTCAGGTTAAGGTTCCCAGTATAAAGAATGGAAATACAGTATGACCAGTGCTGCCAGGAACAGAGTCAGAAAAGATGCATAGCAGTAGAAAAACATGATACATTTCTGGTACATTTGATTATGTTTCATTTTATTTTCATGGATTTTCTTCAGTACTTTCTCTTTTTCGATCTATTGCTTATTATATCACATAAAACAACTTGGTCATGCATATTAACCTGCTTGTGGTTCTCTGGGTCATTAGTGCTCTATGCCCCAAGCATTTGTGCTCTGTGCTGTGGTGATTATAAGTGTTATGGAAGGGGGCCAGCGTTGCCGTTGCCGTATGGGAAGCTACTCTCACCGCTGTTCCCGTGGGTGGAGGCAAGTGGAGCAGAAGCCTGGTGAGAATCTCCTCCGCGATTCAACAGAAAACAATGTTTGTCGTCTTTGTTTTCAATTCAAAGCAGTAAACTATCATAAATACCACACTGTTTGCCCAACAGTACTTTCGATGTCCATCTAAAGGATCCAAGAATTAAAGCTCACAGGTTAAGACAATTTGTTTCTTCCAAAAGACTCCTTTCCCAATCCACCAAAAGTAAACCTAGCAATTTCCATACAGTTAACAAAATAGGTGTGTTTAGAGATATTACACAGATAAGCATTACACAGATAACCGACACTTATAAGCTTAAATGATTTATATATTATATTATTATCTATGATTAGATCTTTGTGAGATTTGTCTTCTACATGTAATCAGAACTGACAACATGACAACTACTCTCAGGTTTTTATGCACGTTGACAGACAGTCCAATTACAATTCTTGGTGTTTTCTAGTAAATGACTTAGAATTGCGTGGCCCGTCTGCTTGTTCTTTCCCGTGGTTCAGCTAGCAAAGCGAAGCGAGGGAGCAGCAGCGTCGCCTGGGCCTGACAGCCGCCGCCGTGCCTTTGGGCCACCGAAGGGAAATCCCTCAGTGTCTTTTGGAAGTGACAGTTCGAAGAAACCATTATCGCATGCATTTCAACTTCATTTAAAGTAAAGAATAAAATTTTACAAGTTATACCCGACAGATGGATAGAGACCCATCCATTCACCCCTTCAGCCAGGATCTAACTGTTTATCAGTATAGGGTGAAGGGGGATACGGAGGTAGACTATGCAAATACATATACCAATACAATCACAAAATTATTACACATGAAGACAATTTGGTATATTTTGGCTCTTTTTGCCAATGTATTAAGTTTTTACAAAGTATCGAGTCCTGCACAGTCCCCGGGCAGGATGCCAATCCATCACGTCTCCATGGTTTCGTAACCTTGTCCCGGAGAGCGGCTGGAAGCTGTATGTGTGTATGTATGCATGCATGCATGCAGGCCTGTATGTATTATGTATCTATATGTTATATTATATATGTATGTATGCATGCAGGCCTGTATGTATGTATGCATTATTTATGTATATATTATATATGTATGTATGTATGTATTGCAGTGTTATTCAGTGATTAGTGAAATAGGTTTCTCGTGACTTCACCACTGATAAAGAGGAGTGATGCTATGCAAAGGAAGCTTAAATACTGTTTTGATTTAGAGAAAATGGACCTTTAGTGGGTGTAGAGGGGCGCAGTGGTTAAACATCATTAGCATAGATATCAATCAGCCAGCACATTTTAACATATGTAGACCATAAGTGTCTTCTTTTATTGTCGTGTCAAAATTACTACAAAATTATTAAGACGCGTCATTACATTCATTACATTGACCCCCAATACCACCCCAGACTCCATGGGAATAAGAATGAGAACCGTAAATTTACCATTTAAATGAACACTTCTATATATTTCATAAACACATTATATAGTAGATAGTTGCTTGGTTAAAATCCTAGGCAAAGAGCTTGGCAATGATCTGTGGTAAATTTAGGAAAAGGCTTGTGCTTCAGTGAACAATACAAGACAGCACATAACAGGGAAAAATGGAGGAATGTGATCAAATGTCCCCACAATGTGATAAAAACCTGTTATTTCAACGTTGTGTGGCCGTTTTTCCAGTCACCACAAGGGGAAACTCAATTTTATATAAAAAAAATGTGACTACAATCAAAAAACTAAAAAAAATGGACACTTGGGGTTAAGGTTAGGCCTGGGTAAGGGTTAAGGTTGTCATGTTGGGATTAGAGTTTCCCCATAGAAATGAATGAAGAGTCCCCACAAAGATATAATTACAAACCTTGTGTGTGTGTGTGTGTGTGTGTGTGTGTGTCTGTAAAATGAGCAATGGCCTGGTTGATCTGAGACAGGACAGAAAGGGCAGACAAGCTGTACCCATGACTCACTGTGGGCTCTGAGTGTCCTGTCCCAGCAACAACAGTGAGAAGCAATCTTGACAGGGGTGAATACTATATCTTTGTCAATATGCACAAATGGCTCAAAACAACTGTTAGCGCTGGTCGCTAAAGCAAAAAGTAGAGTGAAAACAGCGAACCTCTGGGGAGTGAGGACTGTAACATGCTGACTGACAGCCTGCGGGCCCAATGCACGAACATGAGCACTTGTCACAACTTTTGTTCATCTGGAAATAAGGACTCATTTCATTCATAATGGCCTGGGTTCATTTATCCAGTTATGGGGTAAAGTGTAATGATGCAGGGCTCTGCATGCTGCTCTCCTGAGCAATCATATTCATTCCCTCTCAAATTCTTGTAGAACATTTCCAGATCCTTCCTAAGTCTGTGCTGCATTCCAATTTCGTTGTCAATGGAGTGACACTTTACTCGTATTTGTGGTACTTGTCAGCTACCTGTATGTGGCATATGTTGTGATTCTGTTTTGAATTTCCCTAATTAGACTGGTTTCCTGACTCTCTTCCAAGTGTAAAAAAGAATGTAATTTTTCTTGGCTGACTTTCTTGTATTTCCAAGAATTTCAAATGCCATTGTTCCTAATTTTAAATACTACCATCTGAGGGGCCGGACATTCTATTTAAAAATCCACATGTGAAAAAAGGCTGCCGTAACAACTCAGCACAGCAATGTTTTTACGTTTTCATTTTCAAACATCACTTCAGAAAACATCACAAAATGACGTAACTGATGAACTTCACGCTCTACTGAGATCAACGGAATAACTGAGGAACAGGTTATCACATTGACCTCAGGGCACGCAGTACAAATTTTCGAGCACACGGTTTCATGTTTACCCCCTGCCACTGTGTGTGGCCCTCACCACGGCCCCCCCAACTATAGTCAAGGGACAAGCAGCTTTGAAACACTTGCTGGTTATGGACCAGATGGGTGTGTGGGCCAGTGGGGTTACAGTGGACTCAGAACAGCCACTTAGCACATTAGTGAGTGGTGCTAAATCACTGGGAATGAACTGTTGAACTTGAACGTGATACCAAATGGCAGGGGGCGTCTGAAGCTGCACAAAAATGTGCCTTGGAAGAAGAGACGGAGACCCTGATTCTGTGACTCGCTGGGAGACCTAAAAAAAGAGAGAGTTGCTGGTGGAACTTGGGAGGTAGCAGAAATAGGGTTTAACTGGGGGTCAAGCAGACGACGGCTGAGAGGGGAAGACATTGAGCAGCTGGCAGGCACTTGTTCAAAGCCTGAGCGAGATTCGATTCCACCCCCATGCGCTGATCACTCATTACCATCATTTAGATGGGAAAAAAAATTCAAAACAAAAAAGAAGCGGCATCCCTGACAGCTGTAGACCAATGAACTCCAGTTCACCCCCAGACTCCATCTTGGATGGAGGGGGAAGTACACAGTGCAAAGCAGCCTCTAACGCTGACATTGAGTACACTTAACAGTCAACACATTTTTAGATCGATTTGTCCATTAACAGACAGCCTTTGAGACAACCTCACTGTTATCTCCTCCACATCTTTGTTGCCTCCAAATCTCTTGGCCCCCATTGTCCTGCTGTCAGGAAGTCACAGTAAGGGCACATTAATACCCAAGGCTTTCTGCTAATCATACATATAGGCACATTGTGACAGCAAGTTAAACGAACCACATATTCAACCCGGTCATCACAGACACAAGCACCAAAGCGAAGTGCTTCACAATCACATTAGTTACCAGAGCACTCATGCTAATAACATTAATCACAATGAATTCAATTGCTCCTCAGCCCTCAAAAGACAGCTGGGATTTTGTGTAATAACACCCCATCGAACCTTCATTGATATCCTGCAATTAAATTTCATCATACACCTCGGGTGGAGAAGGCTCAGCCCCGACACTGGGAATAGCAGCTTGTTTTATCTGCACCATCATCCCTCTGTTCCTTCTCCCCACCTCCATCTTGCTCTGTCTCTCCAGCGCTCTCTCGAGTTTCCCAAACCCCTTTTTGCTGTAATTGCCCTGTTCAGAAGACCCAGAACTGCCTGTCCTAATTGAGGCCCCATTATTCTAATCTTGAGATGTGAAATTGCCTATAATTTACTGTGATGCCTTGCCACTCCATTCAATAACACTTCTTTTCTCTTCCCTGGACTTCAAGTAAACAAGGCCCGTAGATGCTCCAAACCCAACAAGGGAGGTGGTATATAAAGACGGCTGGGAGTAGCCAAATTAATCAACACCCCATCCCTTTATCACGGAATTTACACAGCAGCAACAAAACTTTGGCTTACGGTTGCACAGAGGTGCGAGGCTTCAGCTTTCCTTCACTGCAATATTACCAGACAGCCACCCACCAAGGTAAGTCATTGTGCACCTGCGGCCAAGCCTACAGGTAGCGCTCCAGAAATTTAACACGTTTGCTTCCCGTTATTATAAGACAGATATTCATGCATAGAGAAGAAGATATGGAGAAGATCTAGACTAAGAGACATAGAAGGGAGGATGTGTTAGTTAATCTGAGATGGAATTCAGAAGATATGTGGACCTGGTCTCCGTCTTTCATGGTGGAACTAAACGATTGTAAGATGTGAATTCACAGTCCATTTGTTTCACACCTGACATTTCCACTGTCATGAGAATCTGATCTGAAGAAAAAATAGATTTTCATTTTTACACGGCATAGGATAACTTGTGAATTTAATGTAAATAAAGAATATGCAATACACGAAACTAGACACAGGCTGTATTACATTGGTCGGCTAATATGTTGCAATACAATATTATGCGGAAAAATATTCAGGTATACTGTATTGTTTCGCTGCTTTAAAAATGTATCCGTCGCTATAGAGGATAAAATGATCAAATGGGCGGGATTAAATTGTGTAATATGTAGCTAAAACCGGACAAACATGAAGCTCTCGTGACAGTTCAACCTGAGGAATGTTGCCCACTGAACACGCACACACATACACATAGCCTATAATGCCTCAACAAATGCATAATGTCGGATCCGCTTGGAAAACTCTAGATTGTCACTCGTACTCCAGTGGGCTCAGCAGCACACTGCATTGCCCCACTTTGCAAAAAATTCGACTGGATTTTAAAATCATCCTTCCATTTTCTGTACCAACTTGCGCCCGTAGCTCACCGGATAGGTTGCGGACCCCGCAACGCTGCATTTGTTTAAAAATCCTTGCTTATTTTGTCTAAACCCATTTGTTAACCTTCGTGATAAGAAGAAAATTCTTTCCGCTTTTGAAAATATGGACTTTAATGTTTCCTCAACCTTCACCTCTCACAGGGAGCGGGAGACGGGGGCGGAGAGCGCACGGGGCGGGGTGTGTCCTGAGTGGAAGCTCCTTAGCAGCAGTAGACCTCAGATTCTGCTAAAGTCGTCTGTCAAGTTGTCGAGATGGTATAAAGTACAGGCGTGAGATGGGGTTTCATTTTTTCAAAGTTAAGATCAGACAAACCTGGCACAGGCAGACGGCACAGGTTTTGCATTATAACTCCTCAACACTTCTAGTAAACATTTCCTAAATTCAGGAAGTCGTATAATTTTCTCCTAATGATCGATCCACATCTGCAGACCCTTGTATTCAACCGCATAATTGTCTTCTAATTCTAGTATGCCTATAATATTAGTCGGAAATACAACTTTAAGTGACAATATATGAAACACTCTGATTAGCATTGTTACATTAACATCACAGTTGTAGTGAATATATAAAATGACACAATAAAGGTATGCACATCTGTATTACGGGCAATACTATGCAAATGAACAGCCGTATTTTCGCTCGGTGGCACTGCATAGCCCGTAGTTCCATAACGATATCATGTTACGTTTAACACAGCACAGTCCGTCAAACTTAATTACGTATATAAAATAAAACACTTCAATATATCAGATAGCCTACCTTTTTAAACAAGGGCACCCTGGGTTGTCTTAACTTCTCACGTATCATGTTTGTCAGGAAAAGTGTTGTATACTTTATAAAGCCACCAATGAGGATATTGTAGCACTGCAATAAATTTGTCAGTGTCTTCGCCATAATACAGAAAGCTTAACGATTAAATTAACTGCCAGCCTAAGCAAGAACAAAGCAAGTCACCCGTGTAAAAGGTTTTACGATGTAACTTTGTTTCTAAGAACGCGTCAAAATTCCGACTGCTTTATATTTACGATTTTTGGAAATCAGTAGATCTATCTATCTATCGTTATATATACCTGCCATTAAAATTTCAATTCGCAATTCTAACAAAACATTAAATTGTATTACTCTATATTGAGGATGAGAAAAATTAATGGAGTCCTTTCTTAGACGATAGTGTTTTAGTGTTAGTGTTTTTAGGGCAGTCACAAAATAAATTACATAATAACAATATAATTGTTATAATCATCGTTATACCATAATACACCATTCTTACGCTGCACGTAAGTGCTCCGGGGCTGCGTATTACTATACTTTAGCCCAGTCTCGACGTAAGCCTGAAAAAAATGTGCAGCTGTATGTCTTTCAAAATACTTTAGAAACCCCAGTAATAATGAATATAAAGTTTTAACACCGCCACTAATAACAACACAACAACATAATAATAACAATAACAACAAAACAACAACAATAATAACAATAACCATTCCTATAGCATTATATAGTATGTATAGTAGACGTATATTTGATATATAGAATAGTATGTATATGTACATTTGTATGTAGAGGTATGACATGGATTAGTTAGGTAAATCTAATTGTAATTCGGTCCTGTGGTGATTTAAATTTCTGCCAGTATAAATCAACAGTAATCAAATTTAAATAGCTCAACAAATACCTGTTTCTTGGAGAACAGTAATTCGTGCGTAATTTCGGTATAAAAGCAGCCATTTTAGCTTAATTTTTACAAAACAAGAGTAATTTCATCAATATAGTTTCAACCAAATCCTTCGTATTTTAGTCATATTCTGAATATAACGTAACGTAAAATTACGTTTACATTTTATTAAAGGTTATTTCTGTAAACAACGGACCTACAGTGTGACAGCTTTTCAGTTTGTCATTTTATTTATAGAAATAATAGGTCCTTACGACTGGTATACGTAGGCCAAGGTATTTATTTACCGATACTTTTGTTTGTTTATTTGTTTCTTATTTATGCTAATTAAACACAAACACCGTTATAATGTAACGCCAACGATTTTATGTTGTTTCTATTCATCCTGTCTACATGCAGATAAACGTGAAAAAGGTTCTAGGACCGTTTCCGAATTTCCGTTTTCCTATTAACAGACCATATTGACAGGCCGTGCTTTTTATCTTTTGCGCTAAAATCATATACAAAATGTAGTTTGTTAGCCACATGTTTGTATTGTTACAGACTTTAGTACTTAAAGCGCAAGCGCTATACAAGCTTTAATGAACAATAACCGGCAATGTGGCACGTGGCAACTTTGAGTTCGCTCAACATTTTCGCGAGTTTGATCTCGTTCGCCATTATTTGCATTAAACTGTTAGTAATTTGATACAACAGAATCACTTCGACCGACCAACCCAGGTATCGAGCAATGGATTCTCTTTGACATGTCTGCATTCGAAACAAAACAGTATTAAGAAATACATTTTGTTGGCTGTAAATTACTTGTAATTACACTGTTGGAATGAAAGCCGTATTTAACAAGAGGAACAAGCTGTGTCCTAAATTACCTTAATTGGTGAACCCATTTCATAAAACATTGGAGATTCTTAAAATAGCATCCTTTCGGCGTGTCCAGATGTTCCGCAGCTAAAAGCTTTGACCTCCCCTCCCCCATCACCCTGCACCTGAGGTGAAAGCGCGCGAGTTCAACTGCAAGTCCATCGTTTTTATCTCCGTTCGCCAAACGTCACTTTATGGGAATCATTTTTTCCTGATCACATAATGAGAATATTCATATCAGCTTTATGATGAGACATTAGATTTGTACATTAGATCACTGGTCAATTAAGTGTCACAAAGTGTAGGACTTATTTTAGGACATAATTATTATTGTGTGGAACATTATTATCATTGTTGTTATAATTACCTTGATTAAATAATAATAGATGCATGTGTAAATAATTGTATTGTCATAATGTCTGTAATGTAAATGTATTAGGACTTGGTATTTTTTCACTGTTTAATTGGCGGCTGGCTTATTGCAGCCTATATGGCGTAAATATATGACTCAGACACTTTATCGTCGTAACAAAGCAAATTAATGCCTATTCTGGATCATAATAATCTTTTATACACGTTGTTGTGTTGTGATGAAAACTAATGTAATTTTAAATGTGATTTTAAAATAAATCATTAACGGTATTTAATAATAGACCTAATGGTATTATCGTATATTTTTTAAAAATCGCAAAAAATGCGCCTAACCTTTCACGTTTATAACTCAAGCAAAACGCTTGAAGTGAGATCAGTCATTTCGGTATTAAGAGGATAAAGTGACACAAAGTAAGCTGGTTTCAATTTTATTTCAAGCTCCAGAAGCCCTGACGCGTTTACAGTCTCGTCTTGTTTTTGAAGAACATTAATTAAGGGTTCTTGGCTTCCTCGATGTTAAGTAAACCACAGTTTATATACACCGATTATTAAATAATTCCAGTTATACGTGGAGATGGATTTTTTTGCAACATGACTGATATCTTTTTTTTTATATAGATACATGGGAATAATCGGTTTTAAGTGTTTACCGAGTGATTAACGAGACTATATATCTACATATTTTTCACGCCTCAGAAGTCAAGTCTGATGCTATCTCACTAACATTTAAGCAGTTTCTCAGCCCTTGTGAATAGAAAAACGTGAATCTACCATAATTGTTTTTATTTATGTTCCAATTTAATAATTCGTTTCTAGTTTCAGTAAACTTGGAGTTGGGCGTTCATTGTGTCTTGATCAATTTACTCTCTCTGACGCGATATTCCCTAGTTTTGGCGTTTTACTGGATGTGGAATCTCATCCTATTTGCATTTACTTTAAATCACAGTTAAGCATAACAATAGACAAACATGTACATGACGGCAATATACCGACCGGCACTATTCGGAACAGTTAGCAAATAATTAAAAAAGTTAACAGATTTAACTTAAAATCGCTAAAAGAATTTACAAAAATGATGAATGAATATCATTTAAAAAAATAATGCAAAATATAACTAAAATCATGTTTAAACTGGATTTTGCTCTAAGGTGTGATGAACTCATATAATTTAAAATAATTATTACACAAACAATTAGTTTAAAGTTATAAATGTATTTTTATTATCAGATTGGTTATCATGGTTATTTTTTAGAATATCACATGTTAAGGACGATCCAGTTTTCCGCTGATCTACGGAAAATA
>JAODKF010000103.1:29876810-29888464 GCA_026779585.1 Mormyrus proboscirostris
AATTTGGAAAAATGATAATTTGTCAGAATGGTCAGCTGACTGACACAAACTGTGATCTTATACATTTACTTTGAGATTTGCAAAACATGACAAACTGCAGCGTCTCTGCACATCATGCGTTATTGGTGTCATTTGCCTTTATTAACAAATTACTTTCTCCTGCGTCTAAAACAGCAAACAAATAAGCCAGCAAACAATCAAATAAGTAGGAAGGAGAAGCAAAAGCACAATGCACTCTAAGCTCCATGAAACTGCTTAGTTGCAATACATGTGAGGATCATGGTGACATAAAATGATGAGTTGGCATTGGTATCTCAAAAGAGACAATAAAAACAATAGAGATGATCTAAAGCACCAATTTAACAATATTATTAAAAGTACAATGTTAGATTTTCCAGTTACAACAAGTCCAGCCATTTTAAAAGTCCAGATAATGCCCAGCTAGTCCTGACTAATTTGTTTCCATAAAAAGGGCCAGCTGGGATGGATGATGAGTAGGGTTTGAATGGCAGGGAAGGCATTTGTGGCCAACAGCATTAACGGCATTAAAGCTACTGTGCTCACATGGCGTGTTTACTTTGGCAAGGTTTAAGATATTTCTTTCACTTTACATTTCAAATTTTCGAGCTTTCTACTTATAATATTTGATCGCTTTGGACAATATAACCTGTAACATCCTTGGAGGTCGTCCTTCCATTTGAAGCTTATTGCCAAGCAAGCAGTGTTTTACCTTATTTTTTAATTCGCAGAGGATAACAGGTGTGAGTGCATTGTGTTCAAATACAATAGTGTCCTGAGCCTCGGTAAAGGAAAAATGCTGTAATCAATGAACCAGCGAACCCTGAGACACGTTGCTATTGTTTCAAATACAGATAAATGTCATTCATTTAAGACTGCTGAAATTCATCAGTTTCATTTTAGTATATCCATCTCCTGAATAAAAATAAGCAACTTTTACCGACAGTAAAGGCACAAAAAAACAAAGCTAGTTTGAGTGAGCTTGTGTGTAAGGATACAGACAAGATTTGATTTGTCCTACAGTTTGCCAAAATTTCAGCATGCAGCCACAAAATATTGTTGAACTTATATACCATTCCTATACCATTATATACTCATATACCATTATATGCCATTATAATATAATGTTTATAATGAGAAATATTGGTCAAACAGAAGGGAAAGGTCAATCAGACAGGACACACATGGGCATAGCTGTCTAAAGCTACGTGCGTCTACGAATAGAAACCGAATAGATGTGAAGTCGGCTGACATCAAAAGGCTGGCGGGCTGACGGTGAGGTAAAGAGTCTCAAAGCGTCAGGGGAACAAGAAGTTTAGATCCAGCGTGAGATGTGCCGTCTTACTGAAAGCTTCAGAAAATCCTGTCATAAGAGCGCCGGTGAGGAGGGCAGATGTGAGATGGAGAAAAGGAAAGGTAGGCTCTCTTTAAGGTTGTAATTATGTCTGCATTACGGAGGAGAACAAAGCCGAGCCCTCGAGTCATAGCGCTGGGATGTGTCCTCACCGCGGCTTTAATACACGCCGGGGAAAATGTTAATAACAATACTCCTGAACTGGGACCAGACTCGCTGGCGTCTGCACTCCCACACGCTGTGAGCATGTTTGCGTGTGTGCAAGGCTGCCTACGCGTGCGCCTTCGCTGCGCCGTCCATCACGCCGCGTTGACGCAGGCTTGCGGCGTTCCTATCCCCAGACATGATCGGCTGAACCCCCCTCCGGCAGACACACTGCATTCCCTCAGCGCTAGAATGACATCGTGACATCCGTGGTTTAGAGACTATGAGCTGAAACCATAGCTGGGTGGCACCTGTATGTTCTTTGGCTGCTTGGAGAAGATCTAGCCTTCAAATATCAGAACATGTGTTCTGCCTTCGTCCAGGGACTCTGTGTGACCCTGTGCTGCACAGCCAAAGCATAAAACACCAAGATCCTCCATGGCTAGGACCTTCCACTGCTTCCAGTTTGTTTGCATGGTAAATTAGACCTGATTGTGGGCTAGATGCACACGACAATAACCCTGCTAATATTACACAGATAATCTCTTTCCTGTACCCCGGTGAAAAGTGTTGATGTTTGGAAAAAGATATCGTATGTTTTTATATTTCCAATTTATTATCCAAGTCACTGGCTTGCCACCCAGGGTGTACCCTAGCCTGGTACACTGAGCACCTGGGAGAGGCGCCTAACCCCCCACCCAACCCAACCCCAACCCCAGCATTACTCAGGATTCATTTCCTGAGCAGGCATTTTTTATATTAATAATAGTCATCCTTCTCTTTATTTTAGAGGCTGAATGGTCAAAAGAAAAATCGCGCTCAAGTTCACGCTCTTCCCCATTCCTCGGTAAATAAACCGCGCTGTTCTGTCCGCCGGCCATCTAACTCACGCCGTGACTGATTTCTGCTTCTGTCTCTGTCTTGTCTTTCCCATAACTCGCCGAGGGCAAGTTTCCTAGTAACAAACACAGAAGGGGAGAGAAGCAAGGCCAGGCAATGTAAGTCTGCTAAAATTCACTCCCCCCTCCCTGTCTATGGGGCGTTTTAACACTGACTGCCTGTGGCTCAATGAGACTTTATGGAGGATTAAGGGCAATGCTCTCCATGCTCTCTTCCCTGGATACTGAGGAGAAATCGATGTGCATGGGATTACACATTAAGTCATTTACCCTCCCTCTCCTATCCCCTTATCCCATTCAGATGGGAAGAATCAGCTACTGCCTGTGATTTTACGCCACATTAAGAATATTGGCAATAACGTTAAGAAAGAATTTTGTAGGAATATGAATTTTTGAAGGCTGCTCCGTGTTCCCAGACACGTCTTTTAACGCCGATTAGCTGATTATTTCGCACTGTTTTTAAAATTAGGTTACCGGTGAGCCCAGCACCTGCGGCACACAACCCGCTGGCATAATGAGAGGTCTGGAGAAGGGAACTGGCCCATTACAAGAACGTCGTAATACCTTTTCCTCCGTTTGAGTTACAGGGGAATATGAATGTGATATGCTGGATGGAGTGCCGAATTCTTTATAGGAATAATTGTTTCCAGGGCGCAGTGTTTAATTTAACTCAATTCTCACAGAGAGTGGACTCACTGTTTAATTGATCGGCTGCTTATTACTGAAACATCAGAGTAGCTTAATTAATTCATAACACGGTTCACGGGAAACGGAATTGCTGAACACCTGCTACCCCGTTAGTGGCCCCGCGGAAAGGCTGTTTTGTTACTGTACTTTGCTTTGCCTATGGCTACCGCAAAACATCAATATTTCACTCAATTGCAGCTGAGGTGTGCCAGAGAGGTCCCATTACAGGCGTAATTATAACGAGATTGGACCTAAAGACGACGACAATTAACGACTGTGTTACCGGTCCACTAGCAAAAATTCTGAGTTATTGCCGACCGCAGTGTCAAATCCAATTTTGTTTGATTTTTGTGGTATCGTGGTACGATAGCATGAATTGCGCAATACATACGAAAAGCAGCGGGAAAATTCTGTTGTCGCTGTAAAGCATTTCAAATAAAAATGTATAGAATACGTCATAAAACATAATGCATTCATTTAAAGTTATTTTTGGAAAATTTAAATGTTCAAAAATATTCCATACCAAAAAGATTACAGAAGTATTCTCGCATTTAATCTTTTAACAAAAAGTATATCGGTTAGATTAATTACGGAATATAAAACAAAATAACGGGCCATTTTAAAGGCGGTAAACATAACTTTGATAGCTTTAAGACTCGTTTCCCTTTCTAAGCCGAATTATATCTTTGTGTGCAATTCACCATACGCTCATTATATGATGAATTAAGAGCTGTATTTTGTACACTGCATCACCAGCTACATTTAATTAATTTTTAATAATAATAATAATAATAATAATAATAATAATAATAATAATAAAAACAATAATAATAATTATTATTATTATTGTTATTATTATTAGTGTTGTTGTTGCTCTCGTTCTCCGTAAAACACACCATATACCTATAATGTATACTTCATTTATTAATTGCCGCAAGTATTAAATGGCAGGTATTTTCATTTAAATTAAAAAAAAACCTAAAAAACTTTTCATTACATATTCTAACACCAAGCCAAAGACACTAGGCCTATTGATCAACCAAGACATGAACAATACACAAATAGCGACAATTCTTTTTCTTTAATTTGCATATGGAATCTATTTGGGACGCATTAAACTAGCAAAACGTATAATTTAGAACTCCAAAGATATTTAGAACTACATCGTAGCATTTAAAAAAAACAACCAAAAGCGACAAAAAATGGGATGTATAACATGAAATATGAAGAAAGTATTGATACATTTTTAAGATTTTATACAGATGTACTGGGAATCGGTGTTGTTTGAATGGATTTGCCTATTAAATTGCTCAAGCTTGTCAGTTAGCTAATATTTTAAATGGCTTGCAAACAAAAAAGGAAACAAAACAGAATTTTGACATTCCTTCATATATATTTTTTTCTTAGCTGACAAATGGATAATGAGCAAAACTCTAATTCAGATATAGTGAATGACAATATATTTCCGGGTTTCAACGAGATAAATAGTGATGAGTATTGTTGAGGTGTACAACATTCAGTGTAACTGGGTTTCGGAAATATTATATAAATCTAATATTAGATAAGAATTAGATTAAATAAAGTCGTCAGTTGAAAATGTTGTCTAGATTAGTTACAGGTTATGTGAACTGGACTACCTGGTATAATCTTTAAGAATTAATGCAATGCATCCATTTTTTCCATCGGCTAGGTAGTATAATATTTAAGAAATATGGCACGTTAAACTGAATTTTAATTATACCAGGCAAATTTAGGAGCAAACGTTTTCTGTACTATTTAAAAATTATTGTTAGGATACGTGTACTTACTAAACATAGGTAAAGCCCATTTATGATTAAAAAGTATAGTCCCCGTAATTTATTAAATGAATGAAAATATTTTAAATAGGCCTACACTTTCTAGAATCTTATGATTTGCCCGCAAATGTATATGCATGACTTGCTAGGGCTAACGTTGGTAAATCCAGGCACTAAAAATCCTAACTGGAGCTTATTACTGTAGACCTCACACTTGGCCGTTCCAGTTAACGACCGCTAGTCCCGTGGCAGTACCGGAGCACACACATGTGGTTGTGTAAACAGATCTGTAAGTGCACGCGGCCACGGTATTATACCTTACGAGTGCAGGCCCACTTATATTTATTTAATAAGTAATAGCATAGATTATTATAGATGGTTATTGTAGATGTTATGATTGTTAAAGCACTGAAAATGATTGTTTTTGAGTGGACTGGTGCAAAAGCAGCAGTTAAGCTGCTGTTAAAATTATTAACATTTTGTCAATCGTGGTCCTTCATCGTTCATAATAATGCTGCATGTTATCGACCATTTATACCAAATATTGTGCATGTAAAATAAAAAGTAGACGGCAAAATATGGGAAATTCACATAGCACTTGGTGTCAGTTTTAAGCTTTGAGTCCGGCTGGAATATATTACGCATTATATATTCACAAATTACCTAAAACAGGAAGATATTTAGATTAATTAGTTAAATATTATTTTATCAGTCATAATTCACAACAAATTTGGTAAATTGGAAATTACGGAAACACAAAAAATATAATTTAATAAAATCACTGAAGAATGACTACTTTAGTTTGGATTATTATCTTAAATAGGTTAGATGACGAAGTTAAAATTATTTATACCTGCTACTGCTTAAGGCTGAAGCAGCTTTTTTTAAAGCCCCAAATGACATTTATAGCAAAATAACTATACTTAAAAGATTTAAGTAAAACGAATAGAGGGCATCATTCAGTTAGATGTACCCGTTAAGTACAGAATGAAGTTTACGCGGTAAAATGGAAAAAAATCACGCACAGAGTTAAATGCTGTGAATTTCCAGGGAAGATAGACGTCTCTTCGACTGTAACTGGTTTTTGCGTGGGTTTCATTTCTTTCTGCTGTTTTCAGATTCGGACTTTTTGGGTTTGTTTATTTATTTGCTTTCGTTAAATAAAGACCAACGCAAGCAACTTGAAGTACAGACAGCAGGTTAATCTGCTTAAGGTTTCATATATTTCGGATTCCCGTATTCTACAATGGCCTACTTTCTTCCGTGAGTAGGCTACCTGTTGAACATGAATAACTTTTACAGTACTCATGTCTGATGTGAATTTGATTTTTTACGCAATCCACATCTTAGTAGAGTTTATGAAACCTCTAGCAACCCAAATGATAATCCAACTGGCAGTTTATCTTAGCTGTTCCAGTGGATCTGAACTTTCTGTGTGTGGAAGAAAAAAATCAGTCATTTAGGATGTGAGAGGACAGCCTGCTTAAACAGGACAGTGACCTCACAGTCTATACCTCACACTGCCAAGCAGTCACGCTGAAACAGATAGCATGCCTGATTAAGATCAGGCTTCCGCAGTCCCATTTAAGTCCATAGTGCAGTCAGCACAGTCAGTTTCAATGAAGGGCACACAGAGTCACACCGTTTCACTCCTCCTAAATTCAGCAGACACATAAACTGTTTGAAATGGCTTAATTTAGCTGAAGCTATTAGGCCGCATCTTGGTAATACATACAGTAGTTGAGCACCATAGAACTTAAGTGCCTTTAATCACCTACTCTGTGCAGAAGTGTGCGAAGCGGCATCTCACCTGCCGACTACCTTAATCTACTTCATTTAAAGGCACGTCTGTTGGCGTATTTTTAACCCTAACCCATGTAAGGCTTGGTGCCCCCGCATGACTTCAAACAATTCAAATTTGGAACTGAAAGATATAATTGAAAGACAAGATATTATTCTCTTTAATATGAAAACATGTAACGTCATGTTAATACTGCTGGGATTTGTTGATAGCAGAGATGGCTATCGCCAGGCTACTAAAGGTTAAGGAATCAAAATCCATTTATAAATAGAGGTGTCTTCAAAGGATTCAGAATACTGTGATACTAAGGTGCTGATTCATTGGACTTTTATACCTGGAAAAAGGCTGTGCTCTGTAGTGAGATTTCATTTGACCTTTAGTCACTAGTTAAAGGAAGCCACCCATTCATATGAAGTCACTCTGCTGCATTTCAGGAATTTTCTCTGGGTTTCTCCAGAAGGGACCGTCACAAGGGCAACAGGGCAGGTTCGGCAGCCGGAATGCCGGGATGTAAGCCTGCCGCTAATTTACCGCCCTTTTGGTAAGGAAGCGTGGCAGCGATGACCCTGTATTTGGATGCCAAAGATTAAGTAAGCGCATCATCCAGGGACCTAGCGTCATTTATTCTGAAGCTGGTAAAATGTACTGCTCGTCTCACACAGAGATGAATGCGTTTCAGCCGCTGCAGGCCTCAAAGTTGTGTGAGCCGGAGATGGACCCAGAGCCTCTGCCCTGTTCACCAAGGGCTAGAGCAGGGAGAGTGAGGGGCACGGCTGCGCGGGGTACCATCCCAGTCGCTGCAGCCGCCCGCCATGTGGAATGAATTTGAACAGAGCAATGGGGGAAGGCCTCCACATTTACAGGCCTGCCTTGTTTTCTCACACCCAGGGACACTTAGTGTGCAAAATAAATTCCAGAAACAAGACGAAGACAAGGGAGAGGGAGAAAAAAAAAAAAGTCTAGCGATTTTTTTCCACTGCAAATGCAAGATGGTGCCAAAAATCATAAACAGTAGGAGTCTGGCAAGAGCTGTAGGTGATGAGGATGGCAGTACGCTGGGGGCTGGGTGTTGCGGTGACCTAGACTGCCCTGGACTGGATGACTGAGGCTGAGAGTTTTCATGTGGTTACTATACTGTGGCTTGGGATGATGGGATCGGGTGTGTGTGTGTGTCTGGAACCGTGGAACCTCAACACAGTCATGGGTATCTGCACCTGGGATGTCGGCTCCTGGCTGCATCATCTGGCAATTTAACTTTCCCGACGGAGCACAATAAATGGAGCCGGACCAACGGCGCAGAACGAAGCCGCCGCTCCAGTCAGACTGCGACCGTTTGCTGTCCCGTTTTGCACCCAGGGTACAAATTGGCAAAAAATATTCCTAAAATGATCTTGCAGCGGCGGTGTGAGAAAGCTGGGGAGGGAGCAAAAATGTGGACTGTCTGGGGGGGTCCCCGAGGACTGCTTTTAGAATCACTGGTTAAAAAAAGCATCCCCTCTGCTTCCAGTGATTATACTAGTCTTCCAAAAAACAGCGGGGTGGGGGGATGATCAGAACAGTTAGAAGAAGAGGAGGGAGTGTGGCAAGGGTGGTATATCCTTTGCTATTTCCTGTAAAAGTAGTTTCAGATGTTCGGCACTCGTGCTCACAGCCCTCCTGCGCACTCATGAATTGGCTCTTTGATATTGTCACGGCCAGGGCTGCTGAGGGCATGCTCAGCTTGTACAGTTATTCCCCCGCGGCGATGCACCCCCCCAGAAGAAGACGGGCCAGGAGGACATTTCTCTGACACAACACGGATGACATCACTGCACCTGACGAAACAGCAAAGCAGTGCCTCGAGGTCCTACCGCGGAATTGCTAATATAGCTACAGAATGACATAATTGTTATCAATAGGGTGGTATATGAGGTAAAGGCAGAAGGCACTTAAGAAGAAGAAATATTAACAATATGACATGTAGTTACAGTACTTCTTGGAACAATTTTGTTAAGATTTGTTTAAGTCCATAGTTATGACTCCTTGACAAAGTTCTCAATGTCCCCAAGAATGGCCTGCGAATTTGACACCCGATGCAGAAGCAGGGCATGGAAGGACTCCCTCGCAGGTCTCCAACGCTGATGGGAGGTTTGTCAGGCGCCTCCTCTTCTTTCCGGCTCAACCTGTTTGGGCCCAGATGCCTCCCGGTGGAGGAGATGCAAATATTCCAACAGGAGAGCAGTTAACCCCTCAGAATAGGAGGGCGCCTGAACCCACGCACACACACATCAGGCACACAAGCCGGCAACAAAGAGTCACAGCGTGGAGTTACCGGGGAGGCATGGGCCCTGTGAGGACCGGTTTACTGAATCCGGGGATTATCCATCTAGAGTTACTTGTCCTTCTGGAAAAACTGTGCCTGTTTGCGGTCTGAGGTCTATATAGGACATTTGTGTTCATGAGGTACGTCCAATTAGTCCTTCTTAAAAAGTCTCTAATCTGAGGTGGATCTCAGTAAAGAGGGAATCCCCTAAAATCTGCATGAACATCTGGCAACCGTGTTTCACCGTAGATAGAATTAGAAACAATAATGTTTTATAGATTAGAAGTTCTATTAAATCTCCCCCGCCGATATGGAACAGCCCATCCATAGCGGGACCACCTCCACCCCCATCCGGAGGGAAGGAAATCTTTTTTAACAGGAAGAGGAGCTTTAACAGGAACAATCGCAGTAGATCGAGTTCTGTTCCTGACTGTACGCCCAGTCTCTGTGAAGTGTTTAGTTCCTTTGTGACCCACGGTACCAACACAATGGACCCCACAGGGCCCAGCCTGTCCTGATTGCCTATTGAATAACCTGAGATCTGTCTGACTGAGGACAGAGAAGGATGTCAGGTTGCTGTCATCTGGCACCGCGGCACAATGGACAGTTCACACCCTAGGTGTGAAGCTGGAGGCCACGCTGATTTGTTATTTTAGATCAGAGGAGCGACAGGCCGACGTAGAAGCTCCACTCCGAGGACGTTTCTGGACATCTGCAGAAAGGTTTCTCGTTTCGCGTTGTACACATCTTAGAAGGAAATGAGGACTTTCCCCACGCTTTTATGAAGTCGCTTGATTTAATTTGCTAGACACTCTTATTAATTGTCTTTTGACAAATTAATGGGAGAGATTAGAAGGAAAAAGGAAAACGTTTTAAAGCAGTGACTAATAGTAACTCCTCAAATGCAATTCATCCAGTCATTGCCTGAGTCACACACACACACACACACACACGCTGTTCAGCCAAATGGCTATTTCAATATTAGTCTAAATACTAGAACTCGTGGCCATAAGTGCATTTTAAAATGAATTTGAGGAAGCACTTCTTTACACAGCGTGTAGTTAGAGCGTGGAATAGTCTTCCTGCTAGTGTAGCACAAGCTAAAACCCTGGGTTCCTTTAAATCGGAGCTAGATAAGCTTCTAACAACTATTAGTTAATGGCCACCTTTTGTTTGTAAATTTCTTATGTTCACACACACAAACACACACACACACACACACACACACACACACACACATATATATATATATTTAGATAAATATATAGCAGCATTTTTGACATTTGATACATGAAAATATGAATAATGGACATTGAATTTTTCTATAGTATGCAGCTTCTCTGGTGTCATGCTAAAGTAGGGAGCATTTATATTATTACTTCCATAGATCCAATTCATATTCTGTTCTGTCAGCTGATAATGTTAATGGTACCTGCAGTGACTCTCCTGCGTGAACGGCATATGAATTCCAAATGATTCTCCTAAAATCTATTCAGTACAACTGTATTAAAATGAGTGTTTTGTGACTGACATGGACCCCTTGTGCTGAACCTGCTTATGACCACCAAACTGACAGATAAAATTAGCTGAAATTTAGAAATGATTTTAAACTGTCTGGCATCAAATAAGGGCCAGCTTGACTGTCCAGACTGAAAATCCAGGCGATGCTCTAAGATTCCCAGAACTCCATGAAATAATAAGTATAAACGCCTCTGTATGCCTATAAATAAATGCTTATATTTACTAACAAAGCACCCGTGCATCATGAAAAATCTCCTGTGAACTCACTGTGACTATGAAGAACATGTACAAGAGACCCTGACGAAATTTTTCAGCGGTCATGCACAGGTGTTGAGGTTTTGGATAAGAGTGCAGTAAATCCACGCAGTAAACACCCGCAACTTGTGCCCCCCTCCCCCCGACCTAGAGCATGCTCTGCCTGTGAGGCTTACCTGGCAGGGGAGATACCATGATCACGAAGCTTGGTCACCCTGGGTGAGGCCCAGCCATTTCACCGTGGCTCTGCTGACACCTGCGAATTGCCCAGATGCAGGAATCTCAAATGCATCATTTCTGGTGGTGGGGTACTGTGTTCGCAATTTCCCCTGATCGATTGCTTTGTTTGCTTGTTTGTCTATTTATTTATTTACCAATTTTCCATGGCGTTGATTGGGCTCGTGTGTGGAAGCTTGCTGGCTCGTTCACCAGCCTTGACAGAACTGTCACATGTCTGTGGGCCCTTGAGTGAGGCCGTATCCCCCGCTCCAGGGGTGCCGCGTGACGGTTAACCCTGAGCGACGACCCTCAAGCTATGAAGAGCAAGATGGGGTCCGCTGAAGGGAGGAATTCCAACGTACTTGTGCAGTGGCCAATAAAGGATTGCTGTGATAGGTGTTTAAACAGGCCGCATGACAGCTCTTCTTGAGGGGCAGAGTGGGCAGCGACCTGAAGCCGAAAGCAGCTCTAGGGAGGAAGTGGGATTGGCAGGGCGGCTCTCTAGAGCGACAGGTTGTCTGCTCCCGCCTCCGACTTCAAAGGCAGCGATTTTTGTGCAGCTCATCTTTGAACCTCACCGATGCGTCCCCAGCCGACCAAACCCAACCGCCGGACGGGGGGGGGGGGGGGGGGGGGGGGGGGGGGGGGGGGGGGGGGG
>JAODKF010000103.1:29891410-29919580 GCA_026779585.1 Mormyrus proboscirostris
ACACTGACTGGGGGGGGGGGAGGGGGGGTTAGTGAACACACCTGACTGTTTGGCTGAGGCAGCTGGTGGGTGGTTGCAGGGGGGCACAACAAAGTGTAGCACTAGCTTTAGCATGTGTGCTTTTAGTGCTTGTCACTGACCGCTCTTTACTGACAAGGGCACAGGAAGAGAAAACAGAAGGAATGCGTTGTAAGTAGGGAATGTGTGTGAGGCACGGAAACCCGAGATACTGGATGCCTGCGTCACATGGGTCTCCGGGCTTCCATGCACAGCCTTAGTGACTAGCCCGAAAGCATGGCGGCCCCAGAGCCAGGACGACTGTGAAGATAAGATGTGTTCACAGACGTCTCCGCGTGATCGTCTCCTGTAACAGGTCACTTAACCTCACTTTCCTCTGCGCAGCATTGCTTAAGTGGAGCAATTGCCTTTTGGGTTCCCCTGGTGATTCTCCTTGAGCACTTGAAGACAAACAAAGGATTACGATGGAGCCAATCAGCAAATAAACAAATAACACCTCCACTACAACATTCAGAGGTTAATCACAAGAGGTGCAACAATCCAGAGTGGAACAGAATTCAGTTCCTAATAGCTGCTGTACAGACTCGCAGGAATACTGATTGAGACCAAAATATGCGCAACAAATATTTGCATTTTGGTTCAAGCTAGCTTACTTGAGTGCTCTCAGAAAACCCAATAAGTGTTCTTCAAATCAGGAGGCACAGAGAGTCATACATTTGCTCACTCTGCATGTTAAGGCTAGAGAAGAAAAGATGTATGTCATAACACTCAGCGCCCGAGGGAGGAGAGGAAGGGGCGGGACTGGGGCAGGGCTGGGATTGGTGTTTTTGCATTCTGCTGTGGCACGGACTATTTTGACTCATCCTAAATACCAACCCACTGTCCCTGGGGGCAAGTGGGTGTTTCAAAGGTGGCCCAGGACCCCAGTTTTGAGTTTCCCAGCGCAAAGTGCTGCCTCTTTGATTAGCTGGAAGAGACTCCTAGCTGGTCTTACAATGGATTAGCGAGGCGTCGCTGGGTGCTGGGAGACAAGAGGATCTGGGCGGGGCAGCGGTTCAAAGGAGTGCTTTGTAGCATGTGCAGAGCTCAGGTATTCCACTAAACGTGATAGATGGCCGTCACTCTGACGCCAAACTGGGGAAAAACATGGTTTCCATTGGCATGGAGCTGTGGAACACGCCTTGGCTGACTCAAGCGATGCTAGCAGGAGTCCTGTGACACAACAAAAAACAAAAAGTGTGTATTTCTGCATATACAAATACACACATACGCACACACACAGACACGCACAGAATTAATGACCTGATTTGTCTGACTCTATTTTTTTTTTTTTGAGGTGTCGTAAAGAAGTCCACATGCATGCTGTCCTGGTTGAAAATAGATAATGGAAAAAATTGTGCATGCACACTTAACAATCACAAACATAGGCTGACTCGTTGTGGCTTACAAGCGTATCTCACTCGAAAAACTGAAACTGAAAAGCAGGTTTGAATTGTTAAGGATCACACACTTTCTCCTTACAGGGCTGGATAAAAATGCATGCATATAAACACACACACACACACACACACACACACACACACACACACACACACACAAAAGCACACATGCACACACACACTCACAGACACCCGCACACATGCAGAAATGCACACACATAGACACACGCACATACACACACACACCTATATATAATTATCAGTGATGTTATCTTCTGTTTTTCCTGCTGGCTGTTCTCTGAGCAGAGTGATGAGGAATGTCTGCAGACATGGAGACTTCATAAACCCAGGTAGTGGATGCTCCTGTTCACGCCCCCCCCAACCCCCTTCCTGGAGCCACCACTCTGGCGACAGCCGTGGACCCTCTGAAAGGCCACAGGAATCTGCTTAATGGGGCTATTGTGTGCTGTCAATAACAGTCAGTGCCACCAGAACAGAGCAGTGACCGCGGCATGATCACGGGGATCCGGGGGCCAAGGGGGCGCAGGTAAGAGCGCAACCGGAAACAGAAATCATGCAACAAATGTGCAGTACTTCATCGCACTAGTGCAATAAGTTTTAGGAACATTTCTGAGTTGTAAAATGACTGTCAAGCCAATGAGGGAATTTTGCAAACTGATCTTTTATTTGTCGGCGAGTGCTACAGCTGCGCAGGCTACGTCGTGCAGATGCAGTCACACCGACCCACTTACGCAGTTATGCTGCATTGCAGTGCATTGTCCCAAGACCGATGAGCATAGGAGTTCAGTAACCTTAACCCCTAAGTGAGGCTATTATAGAGTAACTCTACACTTAGGTGCTGCAAACCTGCTCTATGTGGGAGGTGGATGCAGGTTAAATATTCAGGCAGGCGCATATTCACATCGGTAAAGAAGTTTGTATATAGATGCGCAGCTGTCTCCTCCCATGAGCTTACATTTCAGCTGAGCTGGATTCACTGGTTAGCGAGAACAACATAACAACAGCTGCCCCTGGCAACCTTGCGGGAGAAGAGAAGCAGGGCTGGAAGCATGCAGCTGGCCCGGTCACTGCCTGGGCACTGCGATGCACTGCAGAGCTCTGTGCTTTCTCACACTGGCACTCACCTGCCAAACCGCTGACACATTTTACACCTCTCCGTTCACGTCGTACCCCATCCATGTCCACTAATTCAGATGAACGTGTTTTGGATGCCTCTGCTAATTTTGTGAAAGGGGTTAGGAATTTGAAACCTCCAGTTCTGAGAATGAGAGAGATTTGGCTGGAGGGTAGTGTATCTCTTCCCATGATTCATTTCATGGCCATAAAGCCCACTGGGATGTTTGTCAGTATATACAGAGAACAAAGTATGCAAGATGTATCTTGCTGAGCTACCCTCTGGAAATCAGTGCCGACGGTGGCCGTCCTCAGATCAGCTCAGGGGTGAGAGTGCCTCGGTCCAGAACCGGCACCAGCCTGTCTGTCCTTGTCATCTAATCAGTACAGTGCAGACACCAACCTGTCTCCTGTCTAGCTTGTGACCAATGGTCTCAGACTTGTCCCAAGGGCTGGGTGGGGGTAGGGGCTATTCATCTTAGATTCAATCTTCCATGACACCCAGCAGAGCCTGGGAAAGAGAGCTCACCCCCCCCCCCCAGCACCAGCCCCTTCCCAGAGCGTGGATCCTTTGAAGGCCTGAGGTGAGGGAGAAGCCTGTTTGCATAAGGACTTGCCGTACACCTGGACACTGTGGGGCTTGGCGGGGAGTCAGAAGGCTTCTTTTAAGGACATCGTCGTCCCCATTGATTTGTAAGGCCTGGAACCTCCCATGGGGGGGTCATGAAATGAAAGCCCTTAGAAGGACAAATCTGGACATGTCTTTTGTAAATGGCGGCTTAGATCTGTCCAGAAAAACATTACATAATATCTCCCCAAGCATGTGAGAATAAAACACTCACTGGCATGAAAAAACAAACCATCCCACTAAAGTCAATTCCAATAAATTCATGGACTGAGGATGGGCCAGTTGTGATAGCAATCATCTGCATTCTGAGTGGTTAGGTACTTTAACAAAAAAACCTCAGAAACACATCTGAGGTCACGGGTGCTTCGGTAAATCCAAGGGGAGAAAGTGCTCTTCAAGGTGGAAAGTAGTTCATGAGAAAACTGACATTGAGAAAACAACAGGCGAGGTCTGTGTGATAAAGGCCCCCCCTATGGGACTGCTGCCTCTTAAGGCACCCCTCCCATGCCGGCTCTGGGTTGTCACCTGTGCAGCCACTGTGCTCTGATACAATAATCGCCTCGCTCAACCACCTCTGGAGCCAAGCGCCAGCTATTCTGGTGGCTGAGAATGGAGACACTGTAACCTGGGACCTGCCCAGATCATTCCAACACCTGCGTAGGTCTCCATGGGACCCCAGAATGGCCCACTGTGTTCTCTGCTGACGAGATGTGTAACTAAATTATCTTGGGGTTGTGGGCCTGAGTGTGTTATTAGATGATCTTGGCGTCTGGGTACTGTGTTCTGTTTTTGTTTGCGAACAACATTCTGTGATAGATGTGGGAGGTGGCTTGGGATAGTAATTAACAAGGAGCACTGGGTCTTTTGGGGTTTTCACGTTTGGGAGGGGGTAGGGTGTAAAATTAACCTCTGGATGTCATCCAACTCATCATAGGCCAAACTGCACAATTTCCACATGTAAGCTGCTGGGGTCTGTGATACAGATGAAAAAATGCGAAGAACCTTACAATCCCGTTGGTGGTGACCCGCGAGCCCCATGCATTACACACTAAATATTGGCTCAGTACCAGTTTCTAATCATTTTGCTTTTGTGACTTTCAACAAATAACTTCCTCTTGGTGGAGTTTCGCGGCCCCAGCCAATGGCAAATGATGGCAACAAAGACGCGGCTGTACAAAAGTCACCTTTTATGATAGAAAAAAAGACTGCGGGGAAAAAAAAAAAAATGCAGCTTGTGAAATCTGTGTAGAACATCTATAGCAGGGTAAAATGACATCGACTGATAGCACCAGGCCAACCCAGTGGAGCAAGAACAATGGAGCTTGAGAGCGAGAAAAGTTATGCCCGCTTCCCTGCGTTTTAATGGGTCTTAATTACTCACCCAATGGGAGGATTCACAGAAATCACCCTCAGAAATCCCTGTCAGAGTAGCGAAGAAACAATGAGACAGAGACTGGGACACGGCTGCGCACAGTAGGCCTAATTACAGAGAGGAGCCTGCTGACACGTTAACAAGGGCCGTTAAATACACGAGGCCACGAGGAGAAGGGGAAAACAAAGACAGCAGGCTGCAGGCCTCCGTCTCTGGAGACGCGCATCAACAATTCATCTGAGCTTTCTTAACTGGGGAAACATAGCCTCTCTGCTTTACTGAAGCAAAAATTACCAGCTAGGGTGCGGGGAATAAACAGAGATGCTGTTGGTGGAGAGCAGAGGGGTGGGATTTCGCGGAGGGGGCTGCTCTTCACCTGGGCCTCAATGGCCTGTTTCATTCACCCTATTGACTTCTTTATTGTTTTTAAAGGGAGTCACTGTCGGAGGTGCAAAAACCACTTCAAACTGTTTGGGAGTCCACATTCACCCCAACTGCTAATGAACCATCAGGGCTGTCCGGAGGTGTAATGCAGAGTGTGATATTAACAGTGTTAGTTTTTAGGGCTACAAAAGTTCCGGAAGTAATTAAATAAGACGTTTGCTATTTTTAATGTGCAGAAAAGAACTTCAGAATATGCATTTTATTAATCCATGAAATTCACAGCAACCCTGTATTCATTAAGAAGTTAAGGACGATGGATGGCTGGATTAGCTAAAGCTTATGTACATTTTTTTCTCACTATGAACAGTTTTGAAGGCATTTGTCTATACATTTGTTATGGTATCTATAGTATCCATTGTGACTCTGTCCTTTTATTTTTATAAACAAATTTCCATTGTTCTTTGTGTCCTCTCCATCGTCCATATAACACAGTAATGAGTTACTGTACACCACACCTACAGCCATTTCACTTTGTCAGTCATGTGCATGTTGCCTGAGAATATAATAGTCTTGCATTCCCACAATTGGGATAACATTCAGTCATCCTGAATGAATTACTGGGGGAATGACAAGATTCCTTCCCAGTGCTGGGGAAGTATGGAAGTGTACTTTATATACAGAGCAATGTTGGGTGGGGGATACAGGTTTGACGCATTAGAATTTTTTCACTACCCAGACAAATCCTACTCCCATGAAAACCCCACCACAATATTATTTGAGAAATCTGTAGGATCAGTCTTGTTTTCATTGGATCTCACCATAAATGGCTTCAAATTGGGAAGCATCTAGTGAAGGAAGTTGTGGTGAGACACGAGTTCTGAACTGCACAAAAACATACACCAAGCGCATACTTACAGTATGACTCAGAGGTCTCTCAAGACATTCCCATAAGTGTAAGGCTTTGATCAATAGTGGCTTCCATTCACAATGGGCCCGTCACGGTGACAACCTGTTGTATTCAAATGAAGGACATGAAGAGTTTTCATATGAGGACGGGTTCATTCTGTCTCAGCGGAGGTCATAACTTCATTGCAAAGTCAGGACAGGTTGTGTTCTAATTGTTTCAAACCTCATTGGGTCTAGGGTGCGTAGAACCATAAATCCCCACCGGTTTGTGGTCTACCAAGCTGACAGCAAACTGGAGAAAAACACAAAACCTGCCAAATTCTGCTTTCAAAACACCTTTTGTTGTCAGGATCCCCTACTGACTGCTGTACTGTCCTTCTCACTGTGGGTTGACTTGTTGATATATATCTACACATTTACATTACATGACTAGTAAAAAAAAAAGTATAAGAAAATGACCCAGGGGAGCCAGATAAATAGATAGCCAGACACCTGAAGCTTGATTCTCAATTGTGCACATGTGTGTGTGTGTGTGTGTGTGTCTCAAAGGGGAGCAAGATGGGATTCCCAAAAAGAAGTATTTCAATGTACCTGCACTTGTGTAAATGTCAAATAAACTACCATTTCATCATTTCATTTCATCATTTCATTTCATCATTTCATTTCATCATTTCATTTCATTATTTTCAGTATTTCATTTCATCATTTCATTTCAGTGTTTCTTTTCATCATTTTATTAATCATATCATTCAATCGTTTCACCAGTTTATGTGAGAGTATCAGAATTTAAAATACTGAGATTTATATGTAAAATGTAACGAAATTGGTCAGTAGGATAGCAGAACATCCACTTTAAATATAAAGATCTTGACACCTTTCTTTAGATATCCTGATTTCTTAAAAGGTTTCCCTTTAACACTTACACCCCACACCAATCTTATGGTCATTAGTGAAAGAATAGCATCATGCAACAAAACCACAGCTTGCAATTTCCACTGTCTTTGGGGAGAAATGTAATTGTTTTCTCCAAGGGCCAAATATATTTTTTTTATTTGCCAGCAACAGCTGTCCCCACAGATCCCACGCGCCTACCCCACCTGATCATACAACTTTTGCCCAGCAGGCCATGGTTGATTAGTA
Source organism: Mormyrus proboscirostris (assembly GCA_026779585.1). Classification (NCBI taxonomy): domain Eukaryota; kingdom Metazoa; phylum Chordata; class Actinopteri; order Osteoglossiformes; family Mormyridae; genus Mormyrus; species Mormyrus proboscirostris. Next base: position 29,898,432 of record JAODKF010000103.1, read on the forward strand.
GGCAGCATCAGCGTGAAAAGCACATCTTTCTGAAAATCACCAAACGTTCCTAAATGCAGGAACAAGAGCCAGTGTCAACAGCACAGCAACCAAAACAATAAGTTTGAATGTGTGCCCAGTGTATTGTACGATTGCGTAGTTCATGCACTTGTGTCTCAATGAAAGGAAAGGCTCTTACAGCCCTCAAGACTATTTATAACTGCAATGACTGATGTCGCTCTCATAAATGATGACGAAGACATCCCTTATTTTTATCACCAAGCCAAGCAGTCAGCCTGGTTACCATTTTTCAGTTCTGCACAGTTTGCACAATGTGAAGAAATTCTTGTGCCCTACTGATCCATCCAAATCAAGTTCAGAAAATATGTACATGTTGAGCAAATACATGCAGCAAGAGGACAGGCGATGAGTCCTTTCTCCACTTGTAGCCGTCCTACCAATGACAAAAGAAGTCTCCTGTTTTCTCTCCTTCTCCCAACAAGGCAGAGCATATGTTCTACTTTTTCCTAACAACGGGAGGAGTTAGTTCAATGTGTGGTTCATGCAGGTACAGTATTTAACAGAGCGAAACCTACATTAGCTGTTCTGCCATATTAATGAAGGCTTCTTAGCTGCCGACTCTGTGAGGCAGGTACATACAGAATGCAGTGCTGCCATGACAAGGCACCTGAAACATTTAAAACACTCTGTTGGCAAATAACAGGGCAATATTGGCCCTGAGGACAGGTGATAAGTCCTTCTATTAATTGGCAAGAACTGGCAATCTTTAACGAATACAGACACTGTATTCATTGAAGTTGTTATATTTGAAGTATCCATTACAATCCTGTGACCCTGCCTATGATATGGAGTTTGACGTTGGATGGATGCATGGAAGAATGTAATATTCAAGCGAAAGAATTATAGGAATTGAGAAAGGCCTGCTTGTTGCGTACTGATGTGTTTTGTTCATATACTGCAATACATCAGTGCTATGCCATGTTCCTGCCCACCCCCCAAGCCTGGTCTCCTCAGTACAACTGACATGGTCGCTTGTCCTCTGTCTCCTCTATGCATTGTGTCTCTGTCTACTGCTTATGATTTACCCCTCCTGCCATCTGCCCTTCAAACAGCATGCTGCCTTTTTAAACTGTCCCTACAGGTTTAACCCGTTTAAAGATTGAATTACTGCTCTGGCTGATGTCAACCAGTGCCTAACTTGACACACAATAAAGCACACATACACACACACACGCACACAAACACACGCAGGAACACAGACACACACACAAGTCTGTAAATTATATCTTTGTGGGGTCTCTCCATATTAATTTCTTTGGGGAAAATGCTAATCCCAACATGACAACCCTAACCCTACTCAGCCCTAATCTTGACCATATGTAACCAAACAAAACTTTTGGCATTTTTAGTTTTTTCCATTGAATTCACAGATATTTGTGGGGACCTGGAAAATGGTTTCCACAATGTCAAAATAACAGGTTTTTATCACATTGTGGGGGACATTGAGTCCCCCACAATGTAATATAAACATAATCCACACACACACACACACACACACACACACACACAGTTTATGTATACTTTAAGGACAAATATGGAACAGAACAAACAAGATAACGCTGAGAGACACCCAGGGGATTCTGAGTTTACTTTAAAAATCCGGGCAGACAGCTCTAATTATAAGGGATATAAAAATAAATCATTTTTTCTGGATGGCCTATACTATAGATTGTTTGTCTTGCTGTGCACCATTAATGATATTGTCAATACAGACATTTGTGTACCGCATTGGTGGTGATATTGCCCTCTTTAATCCACCCCTTATATGTTGGCACCCATCAAAGGCAAGCGTAACTGGGGTCGGTTATGATGTGCTTCCTGTGTGCCCGTCCCCCAGTCTGGCTCATGTGCGATGGCATGATAAACTGCTGACCCGCCCCGAGGCCCGCCAGCCCAGGCAGCTGCTCCTCCTGGTCACGTTAGCATTTCTCCATTAGTCATAATCTGCTCCCCAGAGTCAGACTTCAAACAAGGGGTCTAGCAACTGCAAATTGCTCTGAGAAACGTTCTACATGCTCCACCACAGGCAAAAAAAAGAGAGAAAAATCTTATCTGATCAAAATAGGTTTATTTTTATTCTAAGACTCAAGCCATTTTTAAATATTCGGGTAAAATATCTTACTGATGGTAAGTTGAATTCCAGCAATGTCTGCTATCTATCTCAGTATCTCAATTTGACCAAGATTAAAATGGCAAGTAAAACAGTCTTTTTTTCTCTTTTGAATAAGCATATTCACATTCATTCATTTCTGCTGTGCAGTGCTGAGCTTTATAATTATAAGTGATTAAAGTATTATACCACTCCACTGCTATTTTGAGTCCACAGTTGATTGTCTCCCATTCTCTATCAAAGAAAACAATTTACTATTTTATTTACACAACAGTTCAAAGAGTAACATCGCAGATTTATGTTCAATATTGTATTCCTTCTGTCAATCTATCGAAGAAAAACTGAGGGACTTGGCTTCATATAACCTTTCAAACATGGTAATTACAAGCCTATTTATGATACAAATACAACCCAAGAAAGTGCCAAAATGCATCCCTCCAGGAATCAGGCAGACTAAGGCATCCAAAGCCGCTCTTTTTGCACTGCAGCTGTATTGCACCAGTTCGGCATGTCTAAGTCCCAGCCCCCACCAGTGCAATTGTGAAAGGTGACAATGAGGGAACAGTCTAGGTGGGGTGGGGGGGGGCTAACACCAAATCCTTACCAGGTGTCTGGTTGGAGGCCATGTGTGTCTCCTTGCAGCAGGGATGGACAATCATCCATGTTAGCAGCCACCTAAGCCGTTAGTGTAAGCCAGCAAACGTACAAAGCGATGTCACTCAGCCTTTGGGTGCTTTGGAGCCTATGCTTAATTAATCTCTTTATTAATAAAGGAATATTTGATCATTTGCCATTTACATGACACAAATATCTTCACTGAAATATTTGTTTGCTACAAAGCATTTGTTAAAAAAAAAAAAAAAAAAAAAAACCCCAGCGTTAATTAAAATTCTGTCATTCATCTGTCAGAGGTGATCAACACAGAGGTCCTGTATGATCTGTTGTTCGCAAGCCAACAAACTAAAGAGGATGATGCAGCTGAACTCCGGCTATTGATAACATCCACTGATCTGACTTGTACCCAAAGTACAGCTCATGGCTAGCCATGCCTGTGGCTTGAGGGCTTCGCCTCCTGTAGCTGCTCTCGGCGTGATAGAGATCAAGGCGGAGGAATGCGGCTGAGATCTGGCAGCCGTGACGGTCCGGGGCTGATAACACTGGCAAGCTGACTGATTCCGCTTTTGTCCCTGGCATGTTCCACCAGCAAGGGCTGTGTAGTGACTAGCGATTTAAGCACATCCATCTTGTACTGGCAGAAGCTCCAGGGAAATACATGTCGTGGATTAAAGCAAATCAACCTCAAATCAACATGAAAAAGAAAAACAGTGCTTATCCCCGGCCTGAAGCGAAAAGGCACTGGAACAATATAGTCACTGCATTCTGTTGCCATGGAGAGCTAGCTGTCCTACTCATAGTATGGATATGATTTTTAAAAGTATGAGGAATGTGGACTTGCTTTTAATATGATTTGAATTTAATCCTCGTGTATCAATCCTCACAGACCCAGAACTGAGTTGGAACCTCTTTGCTAATGTCTATGAGAAGATGGAAGATCTTGAGTTTGATGTTTGAGTGTGATCTTTCTGCTGTGTACTCTTCGATCAACCCCTTTAAAATTGTCATTGCAGGTTATAATTAATCTGTGGAACTTAATCATACCTGTTTGTTTAAGGTTTGCTGGCTGATCGTGCTTAATGATGCTTTAACATAATCTCTTTTACACAGTTGCAAACCCAGCTTAATTCAAATTAAATCTCTCTATTTTGTGACGTGACTTAAGGCTCCCTGATCTGAGTGTGTGTGAATACATAATAACTTAACAGTTTGTTTAAACCCTTTGTCCCAGAAGAGTTCTCACCTAATAAGCCTTGTTAAAACTTCATTGAATTAATTTCAGGCTTTAAAAGGTGGGAAATGGAATTTGTGCTAGTCAAGGAAAAGCCTATGAGTAACATTTTATTGAAATACTGGCTGAGTCAAAGTTTATTAACTCACCTAGAACACAAAGCAGTTACACATGCTTTTTATTTCTATGCTAAAGCTAGAAATGGAATCTTTCTCCAGATCTTCACTTCTGTATTCTCCTTCGTGAATGTGCATGCATTAGATAATCTCATAATATTTCTGACTGCCAAATCCTCAAGGAGTTTTCACTACGCATCAGCTATGGCGCAGAATCTAAATCATTTGATAGTGCATAATGACACTGCATTGGCCTTTTAACTATTAGCAAATGTAGAGTTCAGTCTACTGAGCCTCCAGACCCTCTGATGCCACATAAGACCATGAAACAGGTTCATTATCCTTAACCTGAAGGAGAATATGAGTTATACAAGAACTGAAGAAAAGCAGCAATAGAATGAACTCATATAAATCACTGCATCTGTCTTAATATACTTTACCTTTAACACTTTCAATAAATTCATGTCAATGCCATAATCTCTTTTAAGACCTTGTTCTGCAATTATATACTTCAAGCAGTAGTAACACACATTGGTAATCACTGACAGCAGGACTTAGGAGACACACTTTGTGAATCATTACATCTCAATGGAGAGATGCTTAGGGGTGAGGCCATGTTTTATAATATTCAGAAGTGTTCACAATGCCCACCCCAAATATATATTATAATTAAGGCCTTGGTCCCCCCACATTGTTGACCCCATGGCTACAGTCTTATATTCCATGGTATTTTACATTGGCTGGCCAGGTGACCTTATCTCCTCAGGTGATGCTCAGCTCAGGTGTAACTTCTGAGCTTATAAGCTCTCGGCTGGTCCTTGAACAAAAAAAAAAAATCAGACACAAAGAAAGAGGCTTTTAGGATTGCAGAAAAAGGCATTTTAATTAAGCAGCGTCAGAAGCATAGTGAAAACTGGAGTTAGGATGGGTCTCAGGTAGCTGGTGTAAAAGCAGGTGAAAATAAACAATTCACATGGAATGTTTGACACACTGCTGTCATTCCCACACACAAATACTGTAAGCTTAAACAAACAATACTTGTATTGCAGGCTTCACGTAGATTTTGGCCTCACGATTAATTTGTAGTCTTAACTAAACATTCCCTCAAAAGCTCTTAGTGGTTCACATAATGATGGTGCTTTTTATGATTATGTTTGTTTAAGTGATTTATTTGCTCAGATTTTTTATATAACTGAAAAGGCTTATTTAAAGTCAACTACATGCAATTATGCATGTACTTATAGCTAAAACGACATTACTTGCGATGACACTGTACTATTTGGTATCAGAAATGTTGCCAGAACATAATGATATTGTGAAGTGTGCATTTGGACTGAAGACAAGCACATTTAAGTGGAACCATTTTATGCAAATCATGGGTGATGGGCAATTTCTTCATTGGCTAATGCTCATTCTTAGTTTAATCAATTTTGACCTGCTTTTGAATGTGTATCTCCATTGACTGCTTACTGCTCAATGGAAACACCATTCTAATAATGGGGAGGACTCCCTTCGTTCTCAGAATGTCATGAACTCCTTGCAGCATGAACTTGCTGGAATGGTTGTTAGAGATTCTGGTCCATGTTCTTATGTTTGTGTCATATAATTTCCTGCAGATTTCTCTGCTGCACATTCATGCCCTGAATCTCCTCATCCACACACCCTGTTGGGTTGAATTCCAATCCACTAACTAGGAAGGCCATTGAAGAACACTAAACTCATTGTCATGTTCCTTTAGAACATTGTTTCCCAACCTGGCCCTCGATGACCCTCAGACAGTCCACGTTTTTGCTGTGAGGGAGCAAAAACATGGCCTGTCTGGTATGGAACTCTGAGGGAGCAAAAACATTGCTTGTCTGGTATGGAACTCTGAGGGAGCAAAAACATGGCCTGTCTGGTATGGAACTCTGAGGGAGCGAAAACATGGCCTGTCTGGTATGGAACTCTGAGGGAGCAAAAACATGGCCTGTCTGGTATGGAACTCTGAGGGAGCAAAAACATGAACCTACTGTGGGTCTCTGAGGACCGGATTGGAAAACACTGCTTTAGAAATGGTGGAAATAAAGGGATGCATATGGCCAGCAACAATTCTCCGATGGCATGCGGCGTTTAAGGAACTCTCTGTGGTTTTCCGTTGCTATAGCACATCTGCCTCGAGGTTCAACATGTTGCGCATTCTAAGATGCTTTCTGCTCGCCAGTGTTGTAAATAGTGGTAATTTGAGTTACAGTATCATCCCTGTCAGCTCAAACCAATCTAGCCATTATACTCTGTTTTAGCCCACAGAATTGCCACTCAGTGGATGTTATTTTACCCACCCTTTATGTGTAAACTATACAGATTCCTGTGTGTGAAAATCTCAGGAGATCAGCGAGTCCGGCAATGTTCATAGTCACGCAGATCACATGATTCCTAATGCTAATGTCTGACCCAATTAATTGAAGCTCCTGACCAGTGTTTGCATGATTTTACTCCTTAAGCTGTTGCTACGAGCTTCATTATATATTTGTACGAACAAGCAAGTCATCCTAGTGAAGTAGGGGGGAGTATTTATCCAGACACTTATCCATGACAGGCAGGATTGTTTCCTCAGAGTTCTAGAAGCGCAGTTTTCTGCCTGTCGTTCTGTTGTTCATGTTATTCCAGACCTGCCCTGCAATACAAGCAGATGTTTTACAGGTGAACATATATGTGACAGTATGTTTAAGTATGATTAAGCCCAACCTTTTCCCCAGGAAAGATTTTGCATGTTTGGATAAGTAGTAATTGCATTTTAGTTCATTTGCAGTTTTTATTTGTGTGTAAGTGTAGTCACTGATGGCAGACAGACCTACCGAGTCTCAGCTCGGGCTCACCGCATCTCACCCACCAGCTGAGACTGCAAACCTTCTTCACTCTTCTTTCAGCAGGTGGATAAGTTGATAACTTCAGGAGGCCATGTTCAAATTTTAAAGATAATTATAAAATATTGCCGCTGAAAATATGCACCAGGTTTCACAAAAAAATGACAGTATTTTAACTACATGTCCTCTAACCTGAGAGTTTTTTTCATTCCCCTGACCTCTGACTAGGGTTCTGCATGCTGGTCCCCTGATCACTGCTACCATCACACTTGGCTTCAGGCCCTGAAGGTGTGAAGCTCAGCAGGTTAACTGCCATTGTCCTCACTAGTCTGTAAATCCCCCAACTGCTTTCTTCACCCTGTGTCCGACCTGCCCCACCTCTCATACAATGCCCCTTTGCCTCTGGGGAAGCAGTGGGGGAAGTCAGTAGTGCTTGGGTTGACAATGGCAACCAACACAGCAACCCGGCCAGGCCAGGCCCAGCCCAGCTCCCACCTTTCCATAGACAATGGTCCTACCCTCCTCCATCTGACTCTCTCCCCCTTCCAGCCTATCCTCTTAACCCCCATTGCCTGCCCTTACTTAGGCTCAGACATACAGGTGATTGGTGACCTTTTTGCCAGCCTAAGGGCATTTGGATTCCCGAAGTTCTCAGGAGGATTATACCCTTAAACGGGAGGCATGGTGTGCATGAGGGAGAGCTTTGTTTTCTTTTCCAACCATGCAGAAACAGTCAGGACAGGTAAATACTGTACTGCCACAGGGTGCATGATGAAATGATGAATAACTGCTAGCCAACCAAAGGCGCCACAGATGAACACAATCCAGCCAACTTCTGGTATGTCTCATTACGTCTCAGCACAATCGGTTTATTAAAGACTTAAGTTTTCTCATTGATGTGATTCTACATATTTAATTAACTTGGACATTGTCAGGGATTAACCAATAATGACCTCTCCATGCGTCCACATGCTGAGATTATGGGCTAAAAAGGCCATATGATAAAAACAACCATAACATGATTTTAAAAATAACACATTTATGACTTTACATGCTCAGAGCTCTCCTCCACCTTTCACTGCAAACTGGCATTTGATATTCCTTCATCATGTGTGAATAATGAGCAATTCCCCAGAGACAGCAGAAAACATCAACGTGAGGCACCAATTAGCTTTGCAGCATCTGCCTGTTCAGAATCACTTCCCCGTTCCCGTGTATTTCCTCAGGGCTGGGAACTGCAATCGGAACATTTTCTTTTTTGTGCTGAAGAGGACCACCACGTTCTGTTGACGTTGCAACATCAGGTCGCACGTATTTCGGGATTCTCGGAAAAGTCCCAGGCAGCCGAGCGGAAAAGGACAGCAGGTAGGCGAAGCAACCGAGGAGGGTCTGTGGCTCCCATCAGCCGTCAATCTCTTCTTCGGGGTGGGGTGAAACAATACAGGCCCAACAGCACACAGATGGCTGCCAACCCTGGGGACAGAGGAAAGACGCCTTAAACCACCCATGAATGGGACATGGTTACAGGGCCTCCTGTCTGAGTCACTGTCACACCACAGAAGGTCACCCCAATTTAGCTATGCACAGGTGGCCTACTGTAGTCATTTAAAGCATCTAGTGCCTCAGGTGGTGTTTGGATGAACCATCATGCCAAGCAAGAATGAGGCTGTATAAGGAAGGACTGGGTTGGATTTAGTTGTTTTTCTATTGCAACCAGGAGCCTCAACTGGGACATTGACCAACAGGTGCTGACAATGCAGAAAGACGTTAGTCATTAAAATTATTAATTTCTGCATTGCTAACTCACCCCACGTTACTAGTCAATAAAAAACTGTCAGATAAAAAACAGCAAATAGAAGTAAACGAACAACCTTAGTTAAAGACGATATGCAGACTGCAGCTATATGTCATCTGAGTTTAAAGTAGCCTGTCTGTCTCATTCTCTGGGCAATCCCCAGCTGGAAAGTCCTAGATTTTTTATTTGATAATTATATTGCATATTATATTATAGTTACCAAGGCAAAGGATAACAGCTGTAGAGTGCTGAGATCAAGCACTGGCTGTAGATTCCAGTGGGAAATTCATTGAGACAGAGGTAATTACCTTGTCCTGTATACACAAAAATGTCCTATTTTGCTTTTTACAAAATTTACAGAAAACTAGTCATCTGAAAAGGGATTTATACAGAACGGCATGCAAAACAATCTTCTCTATAATCCAACACAATAGCATAGTGTTTAACTATCCAGCTTTTGACAAAGCACGAACAGCCTGGTTGATTGCAAGGTCAAGACTACTTGTGTGTCTATAAACTGCAGAATTACTGAGACATTAAATGACCATGTTCTCCTGTTCCTTCTCAGCACAGGCTCGCAAAACGTATCTGCTGCTTAGAACCAAACAAGAGTGTGAGGTTCTGAAATGATCATACTTCAGGTGACTTTCTGGTACAGCAGACATTGCTTACGGTAACATCGCTCAGTGTTCATGAATGGTGATGAACGCTGGACTCTGAGCACCGCTAGGTGTGTTGGCTGCCACCTGGCATCACCTCTGCATCTGGCTGCTTAATGCCAAGTTACTTCAGTGATTGCACCAGGTATGACTCCAGCAGCGGATGAAATTACAAATTGGCCAGGGAATGAACACCCACAGGCCCTCTAGCACAAACCCATGTAGCTGTCAGGTTCGCTAGAGAATGAGCAGATTCATTTTAAACACAAACTGGCGAACAGATTACAGTTAATTCTGCATAAATATTACTCTAGCTTACTGATAGTTTACTGAGAAAATGTACTGGGGTACATTCTCACAGGCAATTGCATTGCAGAGAATATGCATGCGTCCTAAGGGCAGTTCAGAGATGTAAGCTTCTGCTCCTTCAACTGAAGAAGTAGTGTGTCACTCCCCTAATGTGAAAGTTGGGGATTCAGATCCCAGGGAGTGCATATAAATTGTAGTCCCTCCCTTTGTTGCAAGTCACTTTGGGCAGGCAAAAGCCTCAGATTAATGAATGAAATGTAATTAACCGAGATATATGTCCTTAAGGCTAATTTGTGCTTGCTGCAGGTGTGGCCATAGTAATGTAATTTTCATCACAGAATTCGGGTGCAAAGGTGACGTTTGCTAGGGGCTGGTGTGCTTGGGCGTGTATCGCTCGAAAATCGAAATAACATGGATAGTCCAGTCGATGATGCGATGCACCTTGGTAGTTCATTAGCCAGGGGAACAGTAGCTGAAAGTTGGAAGGGAGGTCAGTCCGAAGACTGTGCATATGTACTAAGTTTCTAAGCTGTCTGACCATGCAAACATAAATATGATGAGTGGCTTAGAAAAACGGCTGGCTGACGACCCCTCACTTTGGGATTACAAAGATTGCCAGATGGCTGTGAACCAAAATAAAATACATATCTGTAACAGCAGCTCCATATTCCTGTCGAAATCCTTGCGTGCTGCAAGTACGACGTAAGTATAACGTCCATATCACACTTCATAATGGAGATTTATGAGCATCTTTACTCTACAGCGCCACCCGAGACACAAATAACATTGAACCTCCAGCGCAATAAATATTTCGCTTAGAGTTGCTTGGCTGATGGTTTTTATGCAGGGAAACAATTCGATTGCAGCTGGATGTTATACAGGAGTGATTTATGTTAAGTAACATTATGAAAACTGCAAAAGGTTACACAAGGTTCTCCGTGGAACTTGAAGCAGATGCATGTATATCAATGATGTTTGTTGCCACTTTAAACTAAGAAGTCATTATTCCTTAAGTCACCAACCTTTTTTTTTGTGCTGGAAGATGCATTAGATTTTGAAACATTAACTAAAAAATATATTTATGGGTTATTTCCACTAGTAAACATAAGATGCAGCATTTTCTTACACCTGCCTGGAAATGAATGATCTGTAATATGTAGACGAGGCGAGGGGAAGCTGAGCCACAGAGAGCCACAGAGAGGTCATCTCAAAAAACCAGCGCCCACAGCGGCCCTCCGTGGATCAGGTTCCCCACCCCTGATCTAGAACATACCATTGCAGGCAGCCGTGTGCATCATCACCAGTCTCTCACCCCTGAAGTTGGGTGGCTCTTGAGAGATGCTTGTTTTTTGTGTCACAGTGGTGACTGGGATTACACATCTTAATTTTATGTTCTAATCCACACACCACACATAATAAGAAGTATGATTGATGCAGCAGCCAATGAGTTGTATGCCTTCTTATGCGAAAGTGTCATGTAGAAACGGGCACTTACAGTGAATAAAGGAGTTTTCCTCAAGGCTGGAGGTTACATTATGAAATGAAACTGAAGTAATTTGCGGGTCATACAAAAAGTTACCACCCAGCTAGGAAAACGGTGACAACCACGGCATGCAAATGCCATGCGAATGATTTAAATAAGGAGCGGAAGGCCCTGGTGTGGCACATCCTCCGGTGGTTTAGTCAATTTCACGTTTGGTTTGCAGTCTGTCACGATTCAAACCCTCGTTGGCTTTCATCTTTAAGAATGTGGTTGCTTCCCTTGACAAGCAGCAGGAAGGAGAAGGACAAGACTGAAAATCCATCTCGGAAAAATTTGTAATAAAAATGTCATTTTTGGTGGTTGTTCTCAAGCAACACGCAAAGAAAACACTTAATCTAATTAGTTGAGTAACACACACACACACACACACAGACACACAGAGTTGTGTAATCATATCTTTCTGGGAACTGCTCATTCACACACACACACACACAGAGGGTTGGGAAACTTTCTGTTTATGGAAGTCATGCATAACTTCACTCAGACCCTGTGAACATTGTCTCCATATGAAATATATTTCAGGGTTTAATCTGAACATGGTGAACACCCGGACATCTATCCTCCAGTATCCTGCTGTATGCTGGCTCTTTAGTAAGTTGAAGTACAATGATCAATGGCCAAGACTTGCCCTAGTCACATGCTCCCTGTCGCCAATCAGCTGTCTGCACAGACCCTTGCTGTTCTTTAACTACTGACAAATACAGGATGTTTGACGTAAGTTCGTTTCCCAGTACTAATCACCTAGTGCTCACAGGCACATTAACATGGTCAGGCCCCCTTCCCCCGCTGTTTTCTAGCATGTTGTAGTTGTTGACCAGGGAGGGGTTTAAAATCTTATTCAGCATTATTTGGGCCCCTTATTTTCGAAAGCCCCTGGCAATCAGTCCAGGTAAGCCTGTGCATTAAAGCGCCCCGGTCAATGCTTATAACGTACTGCAAAACTTCTGTTCGTAAAATCCCAACCCTGGTATCTCAGCCAGGTATTTTGGTTGTGTTTCATTTTTTATGCCAGTGTGCAGGTCCAAAGCAATTGCCATTACTGATATTGTTATTAGTATGAGTATTCTGTAACAGCTTAGTGAATGTTTTCTTCTTACATACCTTACAGTTTTACAGTTCACCCATGTACAGTATGCAGTTTGACACTTCAGGGATTAGTGGTTCAGAATTAAGGACCCTGCTTTGGGGAGTGAACCAAACCATGAGCCTGGATCGCGAACCGCTGTCATACCCGCAGTTGGTGCCCGAGCTAGAAACTACCCAGCAGTTCCATTTGTTCTGTTAGTTAAGAATAATGTCAGGACAGCTGCAGTAAAGAATATCGCATAAGTACTGCAGTAGAGACCCCCGGAGGTTAAAAAAAAAGAGAACGGAGCAGAGCAAAGCCAGGACTGACTCTGGGAAACGGCATTAGTGTTATTCTCCATAATGGCTTGACTCAGGAGTAACATTATCAGATTAGCAGATGACTGTAACAGCAGAGCAACAGGTAGAGTGATTTGATGACAGACCTGCAACCACAACTTCAGGGTGTCTTGAAATTGTGCTTTTACATAATGGACATTCTGAATTAATGTACATGTAATGCAAAATTGGTAAAAAAAAAAATAATGATAAAAAAATAAATAAAGCAATTATGTATCAGCTAAACCACAAAGGAAGAAATGGCTTATGGTTGTGTGTCTGTGGATTTAAGCAGGATGTTAGGGTTTAATCTGATAGCCATAAATTAGGCCTGTGGCCCCTCTGGTGCAGTTTCAAGGGGTTGCAGGTTATCACAGGAAATACCTACCGATCTCTTACAGCAAAATGGGCTTCGACAGAATGTTCATGTCCCATGTGTCAGATGAGAAGGGAATGCTGCTAAGCAGAGCTAAAGGAGGATTGGCTCTTCCTGGGCAGACCCTCAACGTCACAGAGCCAGATCTTTGTTTAAAGGCCAGGTGTTGTATCTCATTTAGCCATCGCTGACGTGAAAAAACAGAAAATCCTGGCACCTAATGGTGCGTCCCGTTTGAACTCAGATGTCGGAAATTCTGGAACTGGAATTTCTGGAACACTGGAACGCCCTCTGAAATCAGAATTCTGACTCAGAAAATCAAAGGAATCTGCACAACCCCAATCTCAGAATTCAAGATGGCTGTGCCCTTCATCAACAGAAGTGCCAGCAATAGTTATATACTGTTTAATAGCACTTAGGTCTAATATGTATCTCATTAAATCAGTCGTACACACAGCATCCAACTGCTATCTGTGGACATGTTGCTACGGTGTTTGTATGTACACGATATTTTGCACATAGATTTACAGCAGCAGCATTTGGCTCTGGCTAAGGGCGTTTGCCAAATGCTGCTGCTGTAAATGTATGCGCAAAATATCGTGTAATATGTTGTTATGAACTGGTATCGATAACAATCGCTAACAATGAATGTGGCTAGATCTGTTATTGCCCAATGGCGTTCCGACTTGTTGTACTGGAACGCAGTTCACTCGGGTGTGACGTCCTTCTCAGCTCTAACTTCCCAGATAAATGAAATGCAGCGTAAGCATTTTTACATTAAACCATCAATCAAAGTTCTCACCATGAGTTCTGTGGTCTTCGAACAAATGAAAAGCCCCATCAAGAACAACAGAGATACACATGAGGGCTGTTTTATGTTGCAATCCGCAGCTGTAATTTAGACCTAAAGTAGTAAGTACAGGTATAAGAAGAAGATCTTATTTTCCTCAACCTAGAGCTCTTGATGACAAGAGCTAGCAGAGGGAATATGGGGTGGAGAGTCGATATGGAAGATGGCTTCTGCTGTCTGGCTCTCAGCTGTGAAAAGGGGCTGCGCTGCTCTGCTGAGCGAGACATTTTTGGGTTGCCATTGTCGTGGCGACGGGTAAACATGAGGATATACAGCATCTGGCTTGGTTCCCATGTGGCATCTGGGCCGGGACCCCAGGGCATCCTGGTACAGTCTGCCAGGCAGCCTTTAGCGGTGAGACGCTGTGGTATAGCGGAGTTCTCCTGCGTATCAGAGACAGTGTGCAAACAGGCACGTCTTTGACCTCCTTCATATCAAGGAGCCCATCACAGGACACTTTGCACTGCTGGGATTGGCAAAGTCTCATATCTGCTTCTTACTATTCAGTGTGTTGCTGTGATTTTTGACATCAATATATAAATCTGTCATCGTTGGAGAGGCTTTAGTTGTAGACTTGCTCATATACTTATATTGTTCTATACCAGGCAATTCGAATGATAAGGAATTGAAATATTGTTTGTGTAAGTGCGGTTTTCATATTTCATATTTCAAAATAGCAGAGAGGATTCTGGGAGCAGTGCAAAACTTCAGTCAGCCTTCTGCTTAACTATGTGACATGACCGCTCTCAGCTGGGGCATACAATAGGAAGATCCAGGGCACTGTAAATGACCATAATACTTGGGTGAATTGAAGGAAGAAGAGGATAGGAATGACCAGAAACATGGTGGATGGGCTTAATATTCACAACAATGAATATGCCTTTTGTGAAGCCTGAGCCCCAGACAGGAGACTGGATATTCTGGAGGGAGAGTCAACATGAACTTGACAGCACATAATATGAATAACCGCGGTCGGTTGGGATTACACGAGAAATCCTCACGAGAAACCCATGTGAAAGACCAAACTGTCAAACTAGCTCACAGACTTTTCCAGTTTTTAAAAGACTTGACAGAAAGTCCCTTTCCCTGCTCCTCCGCTTGCCCTGTCCTGCTATCCGGCCACAGAGCAGGAGACAGGAAATCTGCCGTGGAAGATCCTGCTCTACAGTACCTGCCATGTCAATTATTCACCCATCTTTTTAAATCCCACTTGAATCACTGCACTTTAGCACAAAGCAGACAACACTGCAACCTTCTGGGGACGTGATTAAGTGCTTTCCTACAACAGATATCTGGACTTGTGTTAAAAGTCATTTACACAAAATGTAATCGAAACAAAAGTGTACAGAGGTCAGTGCACACCAGGACATAATTGTTCCCTCATTCTTCATAAGTAAAAATGGACTGTCAATGGAGATCAGTATCAGTATCTAACAAGATTAGAATCTAACATATTCCCAACATTTTGAAAATTAAAATGAGAAATATAGTGCAAAAGAGATACTTGAAACTTTTTAAAATAAAAAAATATTCTAGTGATAAAATCATACATAATTTCCACCTTATCTTACTTCTTGACTAAGAGAAGTTAAACTAGTGCAATAAGACAATCCTTAAAAACATTAAGCATTGTATAATTACTGTGAAATTACCATGACTGACCCACATTGTGTGCCCTCTTCTTTGTGCTCTGTGTGAATACACATTTACAAACACAACAAACTGTTTGTTAAAACTTTTAGAAGAATGACCACTGGTGTTATGGCAGACAAAATATATTTTAAGTGCTATTTCTTGTGAATAATAGCAAAGACAGTACCGCACAAAGATACCATGCTTATTGTTTTGACTCTTGATCTTCTGTAGATCCAATGAGTCGTCTGAAACTGCAGAAAGCGGAGTACCGATCAGCTTTGCCGAGGCGTGGAGGACACAGTGGTGATATCAGTTAGGTCTCTGCTGCTGCACACTGGTAACAAACAGGGTGGTCCTTCAGGTTTCACCAAAGACAGCAGACAACGGGGCTTGTATCTGTTCCAGGATAGGCTTTGTTGTGGGGTCTGACCAAGCCAGACTTTAAAGGCTTCTCTGATGTACAATAACACACACAGGCTGAGGAAACTGTGCCAAGATCATTAGATGCAGGCAGGTCCTGTGTACAAACACCCAAATACCTTAGCCAGAGCATGCATGCATGTTCAGAAATGAAAGTTCTGTATAATGTGGTAAATAGCAGCTGGGGGCCATTAGTAAAATACATTTTAGCTGTATAGGATTTTTTTTACTTAGTTGTATATGATGCTGACCACCTTTGGCCAATTGTTTGCTCTCATTATGCTTGTATCCCTAAATTATGGCCAATCCTATGTCAACCATCCTGGATACAGTAGCCAACGTGTCAGAGTGTGACACAGGTACTGTGTAAGCAGTTAGTTTGATATCGTTGTTAGGGTTATTTTTGACTGATGTCAGGTATGCATGGCATTCGCTCAGCCAATTGATATAACACGCCATAGGAAACCTGACTATACAGTCTGTTCTATAGTCAAATGCATCAAGAACTAAACGGGTCCTGATCACAGAGACTTCTGGGAGCCAAGCAGTCAGTGTCGTCATGGTAACATTACTCATGCTACGACTAGATGTTGACAGTCTCAGATCACCCTCACTATTGTTGCCTCACATCGCTTTATTATGCTGCCATGATAACATTGCTTTATTATGCTGCTCAGAGTTCACCTGGCCTATGCAGGACTATACTAAATAGCTATTGGTTAATGCTACTTCTGTATGATGTAACTGTTTAGCCTTGGGCCAAGAGACTAGCAGCTGGATCCAAACATCCAGGTTGCGTAAAAGAATGGATCCATATGTCGGCACATTCTAGGGTAATGCTGCAGCTGTCATTGGCTGCCTCTTTGCCACCAGCCTCCGGCAGCTTGATCACCTGATCATGACGACTCATCTCCATTTGCAGTCATCTGGCATCACACCAGTTTTTATATGATGTTACAGTTTTCTGTCATGTGTACTTTTGTACACACAGGAGTGTCCTGCTGCCTTTCATCAAGGGATTAAGGGGATCATTTGCAATTTTTACTTTTTTTTGTTTTCTGATTCCTCTGGTGAATCACATTAAATCATCTCCTTCATAACGTCGCTCAAAAATGTGCGATAGTAAATATAGTTTAAACGATTTATCGGCGCAAATAAGCAATCAATTATACGCACAGTGTGGCAGGGCAGCAAATTCACAGCAGCAGATTACAACGGTCAAGTTGCGCGGAAGTCGGACTAACCTCTCCATAAGCATGACCTGTAGTACTGCAAGCAACTGATTAGCTCCAAGAGTGTTCCAGTGACAAAATCCCTTTGAACATCCGAACATCTAAATGTTTAATCTGCCATTCGAAAATGTAAATGTCACGCATCGATTAATGACTACGGGAATAACTCTGTCAATTGTGTACAAAGCCGGCATTGTCCTGAAATAACAGGGCACAAATCATAGTGCTACGGCTCCCAATCATGGCAGGAGCCTGGATTTCCGTTCCCCACCCTTCTCTATGTCCCGCAGCCAACAAAATGCAAAGAAGCAGAAAAAGCAAAAAAAAAAAAAAAAAAAAAAGACAATTTCTTCTTGATTGTTTGCCGCCCTGCCCCATAATCAGCTCCATCTCTAGATGGCGGCACCTCCGGGCCTGGGTTAAGACGGAAGAGATTTCTCAACCACAAAGTCCTATGCGCAACACCCCACCCATTGGAGCCAGCAAGCAGGACCCAAGCGTTCGGCTAACGGAGGTAGCAGCCACATCCCTGTCAGCTGGCATGCAGTGGAGATTTAAGAGCTGCCGCTAACAGATAGCTAATTAAATTGTCATGTCCATAGAATGGGTGGAGTGGACATTGACAGCTTTATGGGAGATTTACAGTGAGCGGAAGAAACAATAGCTATGTAAATCATTAAAATCAGAATAACAAAAAAAAAACTATAAAATATTAGCTGACTGATCAGAAGTCAGCGGTTTTTCTTTTTCTTTTTTTGCCTTAAAGCAGAGTGCGTTAGGGACTTTTGCTTGGAACTTGTCATACATGTACGTACATGAAAAATAATCTTGGAATGCAACTGAATGTAGGATTAAATGTGTTATATTAGACTACAGCAACCATTTAGTCATTTCAGCATTTTTCTCCAAAAATATGGTGGAGAATGACTTAGTAACCTGCAACCCGGTCTGCACTGCTCTCGCTGTGCGGCTGTTTGACTCCGGGTGCCATCTCCGCCAGACAGTCTGTGAACGAAGCGAGATCTCCGCGTGATCCTCCCCGTGCCTGCCTCACTGCCCCTGCCCACCCGCACTCGCTGTTTACCCCTGAGGTTGGTCCTGCTGTGCCGCGCGTCCAGGTGGTCCGAGGTCCTGGTGCACCCCCTCTGGGACTCCTTCTGTTGTGTGGAGCCAGCAAGTGGTGAGGGCTACGAAATTATAGATGTAAGGAAGAAGGAGCAGGCTGGCTGTGGTTAATTAGGCGCTGTGCTGACGCTCGGCATTGTGGGAGTCTGGGTGCCTCTGCTCTGTGGGGTGTCTCCCCTGCTGGGTGCCCCTGCGGTCTCCTTCACCCACAGTCCAGGTGCTTCGTGATGATGCCAGCGTTCACTCGTCAAGGACGCTGCTCAGTGCAACGGTCGAGACTCCGGTGACGGTACAGATGTTACTCTGTGTTTTTGCCTACATCATCATTCTTATTAATTCTGGCAAACAAATTACAGTTGCGCTGATCTGGAATACAAAGTGCAACCCTCATGGGGAACATGCACACATGTGCATTTGGTATCGAATATTAGTTTAATTCGATTAATAATTCCTATCTCTGCTCTAACAAAAGATAATTTTCTTTTGCCTCCAGGAGGAAAAGCAAATAGTTTCGGAATAGGTTGGAACAGTTTTTATCGCAGGATTCTGGGAAAAATAAGATGGTTATCACAGACCAGTTTAACCTCTTCAGAAAAAAGCAAAATAGAAACTAAAGGAATGAGTCTAGAGCTAAATTATACATACAGTCAAATAAATACACAAAAATATTCTGTAGTTTTGGTCGCCTTCATTATTTCCAATCCAGTTCTTTGCTGCTAAATTTTCTTTTCATACATTGTGCTTCAAGAATAGGCTAAATATTTTATACATGTTGTTTATCATGCATAATGCTATAATGGCCTAGAAAGGTTCGGGGAATAGTTAAGTTTCCGTCCAACCTCATGGAATGCATAGCCAAATTTATATAAAGTACTGACCAAATATAACTGAAGCACTTTGTTCTCCCAAAAGTGGCAAACAGAAAGAGGCTTTCAATACGCTTCACTGCCCTGCCAGTTTCTCGGTGCCTGTTTGATATTTTATCTGGCTACTGAAAAAGTGGCTGGGGCATGAGCGCCGTGGCGTGGAGAGAATTTTTTTGCCAGAAAATGGTGCAAGCGCACTTCAGGGCCTCGAGTGAAATGATGCGAGCACACGCGCATGACGCATATGGGAGTAATACGCGGCACTCAGACTGGCAGCGCAGCACAACGAAACAAGACAAAAGGAGAGGAGGACAACAGCAGCGGCGGCTGCGTCGGCGAACGGCCGCAAAAGCAAACAGGAGGTTAAACAGCCCCAAACTGCAGCCGCTGCTCCAAAGACAATGGCGGAAGCCTGGCTGGATCTGCCAGGGTCTTTCATAACCGTTCAGAACTTTCATCTGCATGGCTGCTTTAGAAGGAGAAGGAAAAGACAAATCACACATGTGTGAGGAAGAAGGGTGAAAAAATAATTCTTTGTTAGTAATTGGAGGCCAGGCCTATAATGTTTCGGGCCAGTTTACATCATTAGAAGCTGTCGAAAGCCCAAGAAATTGACCTATTCATATTCATGATTCACATGCACCGGAAACAAAAGAACACTTTATTTAGAATAAACATAGTCTTTTCATCTCGATGGTTTAAAAGTGATTTTCGGACGTGACCAGTCATTCCCTTTCACGTTCCCGAGCTTGAAATTGCAACTTTGCAAAAGATTGTAAAATAATTAACATTTATTATTATATTTGTCTGTGTATTCGCATGAGTGCGCTTATTTATTTTGCGAAGGTTTCTAGTGTCCACAGCCTCAGCCGTAATAGCCTCACATCCTTCGCCGCTCTGGGAGTTTACACACAGTCTGCAGAATGAGGACAGCTCATTCAAAGGGGTTTTTTTAAAATGGGAAGTGCAACATGTAATTTTGAAGAAATGGGACGGCAAGGCAACTGACAGTCTGTTGTTCTTATTGCTTTTGTTTTTGCTACCTTATTCAGCAATAATTTTACAGTAGTTTTGCAGTTGCACAGCAGATGGACATTTCTTTGCAGTATTTTTTATATCTAGAGCGGGAATAATCTGCTTGTTTTTGCGATACAAAAGAACATCTTTGAAAGATGCTTACTTGCAGCCCTGGATTCCACAGCGTCCTCTATCACAGGGTACATAAGTACAGGCGGCCATGATGGGCTGCTGCACCTATAACAGTTAGACTGAAGGTTTACTGAATTATTTAATTCAATGTGTGTCTGTGTGTGTCTCTGGATGTGTGTCTGCATCTGCATGTGTGGATGTGTGTCTGTATCTTTTTTAGTCTGTGAATGTAATCAAAACAAATGAAAATGTCATAAGTCATATTTGTTTGGTTACACATGGGTAAGGTTAGGGCTGGTTAGGGGGTTAAGGTTATAGCACTGGATGTAGAGTCCCCACAAAGACATAATGACAAATCTGCATGTGTGTGTGCGTGTGTGTGCATTTTCTTCTAACCAACAGCATACTCCTCACGTAAACTCACTCTTTTCATCCATTCCACCCTCCATAAACGTTCAAAGGAAGTGAAGTGATCTGATAATGTGTCAGGAACGAAAATCACAAGAAATTCCAGAAAAAAGAAAACATAGATGGGGAAAAAAAAAACCTTTGGAATTCCACTTCTGATCGTCAAGGTTTAAGAGCAATTATTTCAAAGTGTTACCAGATGCTTTAATAGCAAGGTCTAGTGGTAGAGGTTATCTGTATCTCAGCTTATTTTTTCTCCTATCTTTGCTGAATTAAAATAACAAAATTGTATACACAGTGTATTACTCCAAGCAGCTAATCCACATTGATCCACAATATACTGAAATACTCAGAGGATATTATTTTTATTTGCCTCACTTTCATTTCATATATTTCCATTGCC
>JAODKF010000103.1:29949466-29963724 GCA_026779585.1 Mormyrus proboscirostris
GGGGGGGGTCTGAAATATAAGAACAATAAATGTCCAATTTTGTGACATTGAGAAACAGAGACACGGAGGTTTGATAGCATATTGGGTTCTGTTTGGCTCAGCGCTGTGGGTCATCAACATTCCCAAGCCTTGGCTGACACCAGCACCGGTGGCGATCATCGATGCAGGAGAATGAGGAAAATCCTAGTCCAATCCATCTATCCATCCATCCATCCATCCATCTTCGAAGCACTACTTTTATTGATATAATTATTCGAATATGTACCAAATTTTCGGATCGTATTCAAAGTGGGAGGCAGAAAATTACCCCATTCATCACTAAGGCGCAGTTTGTGGTACTGACGCCACACTGTGACTGCATTTTACAACAATCCGAAAGGCTAAATAGCCTGCCAGATTGTTAATTAAAATATTAAGAGGGGAAAACACGCTAGCCATTTCCGCATCCTCGGTGTATTAATTGCTTGACGCAGCAAGAGCCGGGCACCAGGTCTGTCCAGAAATCCCGCCGTTAAACATGAAACACGGCAGCCATACCAGCAGGGTACGAGCTCCTCCGGCAACTTGCACAGGATTGTCACACCTCTGCCCTCTCTGGCTGCAGGGCATGCTGCTGTTCATGCCAGGCTTCTAATTAATTAAAGGAGGAGTGGGTTTTGTATTCCGGCTTTAAAGACGCCAGTAACACAAGTCTTTTAAATAAATCAGACAGAGGAGGCTCTGACTCCCGCAGCTGGTGTGTTAACTGTGGTTCTGACGATCATCTGTCCAAGCAGCACACCTCCCTGCTAAAGTCTGCGCTGACCAGACCAGCAGGAACCTCCACCTTCTGGAAGCGAGAACACTGACGTTTCGTCACTGAAATTCCATGTTCTGAGCAAGCTGGCACTATAACAATATGAAATTGTTGAAGATGACAATCCACCTCCCAAATCCCATCAGATCTACATGAAAGACAATGAAATTACAGGGAATCTCCATGGTCATTATCAAGATCGTTATAGCATATAGTCTATAGTCTAAGTATAGACTATAGAAAAGTATGGGTAAGATTTTACTCATTCTCTTGAAAAAAAATTCTATATGGTTAGTGCCATTTGTTACTGTAGCATTAATTCTTTCTCATCGAGCGATGTTTTAGCAAGTTATCTTTATTATTGCCCTTTGATGTTTCATTAAAAACATGCTTATACTTTCTTCATCGTATATGCATGGCATTCAGTAACTGAAATCCAGTTAAACTAGGCAAACTCGTTTGTAAAGGATTCTTTCAAAGTATGACCTCATGTTTATTTGAGCAAAACATTTATGTTCAAGCGAAGCTGAAGTGATTACTTAGTGCATGGTTTTACCCTATTATCGTAATAGTTACAAAGCCATTATGGACTTTCATAAGTGGGATAGGACGTACGACAGGGGTGTAATTAGTGGTTGAAGAGACGGGAGCCAACATAGCAGTCGATCATCGAGGAGAAACCCAACTATTGTAGACAGGCTTAATAATTGAGGCACAAGTTTCATCCAACTGTGCAGCCGGAGCAGACGCAGCTGCTTTCCTCCGGCTGCTTGCTGCATGCGCACGGGGTGTTGGATTTCTTTCAACTGTGCAACAGAAACCTGGGCGGACACCCACACCGCCCTGATGGCGGGAAACCCAATCTTCATCGATACGTTGTGCCAGCACCCATCCTCTCTCCATGACACATCCTTCTCTCTTCTCCCTTTTTTAATTTAAATTTCAAAGCCGCAGAGCTGGCATGACATAAAGCACACTGTCAGCGCAGTGCCAGGGAAGCGGGGTGAACTGTTGACCAAGGTGGAACTCGCTGGCAGAAGGGAGTGAAACAGCAGCAGTTCACCTGCCACATGATACCCAGAGGAACTACCTTCCTGCAACAGGTCCTGTCAGAAAATTACAAAAGAGAACTACAATGGTAAAATAATATAAAAGCTCTGGCTTCCTGTTTTTGCCCCCCTCCCCATCTCACTTCGAAATCCCATTCTTATGTTTGCCAGAAATGATTTGTCAATAGAAATGCAAATTGTGGTGACACTCCCTCTCAGTGTAGCGCTCTGTAACCCCTTGCCTGCTCCTTGCTTTCACCCTCTTCTTTTGTTCCTCTTAACTGCTTCCCTCTCCCTCTTGTCATTCAAGGGGTAGAGCCTGCAGGGCACCTGGCCCACCCTCTTTCTCTGTCCCACCCTCCGGTGGTCCTTTGTCAGGCACATACACAATGACGCCGGTCTTTCTCTCTTTGCCAGCTACCGACCCACAATGCATTGTGCATCAAGATGGCAACCTTAGCCGCCTGGCCCTGTGCACATTGTGTGTCGTTATTCTAGAAACCCTGCACTGGCATGGAATGCCCAGGGCATCAGCTTTCCGCTCCCCTGACAGGCGGGCGTGCAAGCAAGCGCGGGTTTAATGAATAATGCAAAGGGCATTTAGGTGTGGCTCAGGTTTGTTCATAGAAGATTCTTCTGATGTGTACCCTTCTGTCAAGATGCCGCCTTTGCCGGCTAATCCGAAATGTAGGCTAACGCACTTCATTGCACGGGAAGAGACAGTGTGGAATGAAGACAGCACGGGACGCAGAGCCGTCCGGGAAAACGCAGTCAGATTGCACTTGTAGAGTCTTCCGAATTCCCAAGTATTTTCAGACTGTTTTCACGGTTGAGGGTGGTCAGGAAGTGCGGAGAGTTTGGAGTAAGGAGTCTTCAGAAGGTTATAAATACAAAATCAGGGCCTCAGCGGCACAGGGTGGCAAAAACAGCTAGAGTGCGGTATCCAAAAATAACTACTAAAACTCAAAGCTCTAGAATCACGGCGCACAGGCCTGTCAAAAAACAGAGACTTGATTTCTTCTTATAATTCCTTGCACCGAATTGGTAACCGCCCTAAAACCTGGGCCCACACACAAATGTTTTGGTACCGCATGCAGTTCCTAACCCTCCAGCATTATGCATGTGGGGTTTTATGTCACAGAGTACCGGCCTGCAATGCTGCCTTTATGTTAGTCCCACTGCTCAAACCAGCTGAATCTCCAGTAGGATACCCCAGTACCACTGGAATAGGATTCTGACAAAATGGGTCAAACCCATGCTTTCAAAAAAACCTTACAGCAGCAGAAACGCCCCAATAAACTGAGTAGAGGTCAGTTTAAAGAGACTCCTGGGGTTAGGTGGGGTTGATGGTTTCTCCCAGGCCCCTTACCTAATGTATGCCGCAGTAATCGTATATCGTAGTTCTTTACGATTGATTGGTGTTTATTCAAGGGTCATGCTTTTATGCTACACACATGTGCACAGTATTTCTGCGAGGGCAGCTCAGATTAAGGACCTTGCCTTCATTTACCATACTTCGACACATAACCCTGGTAGCCAAACATATACATTAATTTAGCAAAAGTGCTTTCGGATCCTCAGCAAGTGGGGGACCTCAGTCTTAAAATCCGCAGCTCCAGCGTGCATCAGTTTCCGCCCAAGGACATCCTTCAGCTCGCTTGATATGAGTCCTTCAGAATATCCACGCAGGAATCAAACCCAGAGAGCATCTGTGGTTCGTTTGTTTACAAATGCTTTACTCCAAAGAAATCCCTAGTTAAGTACTTTGAAATGAGGATGGCTGGGTTCTTCGGTTTAAGTGAGTGACTGCACAAGCCCTGATGCCATATCGTCACAGTATAAAGGCTCTGCATGGCAGCAGTGAGCAATGACAGAAATTAAGAAAGTGCTCCCGTCGAGTTGATCCTCAAGGATACATAATTGCACTCTTCCTCAGTCTGGACATAAAGCATCATATGCTTGGTGTTGTGTGTGTGTGTGTGTATGTGTGTGGTCAAGGTATGCCTTACCTTGTGGGGACCAAATGTCCCCACAATGTGATGAATACCCATTTTTTTTACCTTATGGGGACCAGGAATTTCATAAAAATCTGTAACTGCAATGAAAAAACTAAAAATGCAAAAACTCTTGTATTTTGCTTGGTTACTTATGGTTATGGTTAGGGCAGGGTAGGGGTTAAGGTTGTCTTAGTTAGCATTAGCATTTTTCCCATGGAAATGAATGAACGGTCCCCAAAAAGATATGAGTACACGACGGTGTGTGTGGGCTGGGCATTGTTAGTTAGTGATCCTTGCACATCCTTGTGTCTGACACAATATACCAACACCACCTAGTAGGTGTGGAGCCCAATACAGAGGGACCTAGCGATGTGGAAGACCCTGGCCAGTGATCCCCCGAGCTTTATGAACCCCTCTAAGCCCCATTTCAAGCTTATTAAATAAGAAGCATTTGCCAGATCCAAGTTTTTCAGGGCTGTGGGCTGAAGGACAGACTAGAGGTTATATGGTTCTAAATAAGAAAAGCTCTGTTTTAGCCCTAGTAGGTGTTACAGTGTCGCTGATAGTGATAACCCCATCTCACAAAGTCGTCAGGGTCCTCGATGTCACTGCCTTATTAAATCAATGGTCTCACCAGGATTCACGGCTGGATTATCTGATCGCCAAGGTTGGGCTTTACCCTAATTAATGGTTCACTTACAGCCAGGTACGCAGGGCGCAACACTAATGTAAATTACTGACATATTGCAGGCAGACAATTACAATGCGAGGCTCATAATTGCTGCTTTTGTGAGGCGAGTGACACAGCCGACAAGCACAGCCTATATCCTCAAACTAATAATCCTTATTCTTCTCCCCCCTCATTCCATTTCCCTTTTTAATTATTCTGCCTTTCATTGTGTGTTTGAATCTCCACACCGGAGAGACGTGTCATGGACAGGAGGCTGGGCCGTGGCACGGGAATGAGGGAAGAGTCCCTCACCTCTCAGCGCGTCTTGAGCAGACGTCCCTCTCATGTTTAGTCCGCGGGCTGCCTGACAGCTAGCCCAGAGTGTCCCCCTCACGTGTCAATCTACGACGAGTTCAAAGTGGCGCTCTTGCTCCCTCATTCGACTCAAATGGAAACACCATTGAACCCAAAATTTCGAATGGAAGTCTGATAAAAGAGGTGCGACCTTCTGGTGGTGATGAAAACATCCAAAGTACCTGCCGTGGGTTTTAATTATCATTATGGCAACGTATTTAATGTTCAAATGTTCCAAATGTTTTGAGCAGGTTGTTAGTTTTCTTAAATTGTTTACATATTGAATCCCGCACTTATGTCTTGTTGAAAAGATAATGGCTTTAATGATAAGTGAACCGTACAATAATTGAATGAAATTGACATATAATAGCTTGTGGTTTTTCTTTGCATAACTATGCAGTATCCAGAAATAATGGAGATCACTGTTTGGAGTTTCACTTTGTTAAATAATATGGTTAGTGTATGGCATAATTAACAGTAATGTGGTTGCAAACCAGTTCAAATACTGGATTATGTAAAAACTTGAGACCACTTGTTTTAGGGTTTATTTTCTTTACAGTAGTTCTAACTTTCTCTACAGTGGTTAATATATAACATATATTGTAGACACACACAGATCCCATTATATTGTCTTTCACTAATCTTCCTGATTTTTGGTGGTTTTATCTTGGTAGACTTCCACAGCAAACCCACAGTTCTGGCAGCTACACTGGATGTAACTGTTGCTGAAATTCTTAATAATAAATTCTTAGTTAGTTCTTGTTTGGAACTATATTTAATAAACACGTCGGCTTGAATTTGCTTTATGAAAAAAGTTCAAATAATACGGCTGATGACTGATACGACAGTGGGCCCGAACTACACCCATATATCTCTGCAGCTTCGCTGGAAGGCCTGCCTGCTTTATTGGTAGAAGTCAGGATGTGCCTTCGAGACAGATCTCCCAGGTTACCTGCAAGTCGGCAAGTTGAAACATGCCAAATCCTTCTATTTCTTTTTTATTCTGGTAAACACTGTGAAACACCCTTGTCTAAACCGCAGACGTCAGGAAACCAACAGAGCAAACTGAGACTTGTTTGATCCTCTGGTTCCGCCCTCTTTCTGCTGCCCCAACTCCTACACCCTCCATCCCATCCACCCTCCAAACACACACCTTTACCGGCAAGCAAGAACGCCACCTATCAATCATCTGGCTGCCCTCAGGGCTGGGCGGCACAGAGCTCCACTCGTTCTTGTGTCGAGGGGCTTGCTGATGGATCAGGGCACCGGTGAATTCCTGCGGCAGGTGACAGGGGCAGCAGGTATTTGATCTGCATCGAAGTGCGGAGAGAAGGAGAGGAAAGAGGGAGACAGACGATCGGTGCCAGAGTCAGGCAGGAGATGTGAGGTTTTGTAAGCAACACCCAGTGCATGTTGCCTTTATGGCACCCAGGGAAGAAAAAAAACGCAGCCCGCATTCCTCAGTGTGTCCCCATATGCTCTGAAGCATCCAGGAGAAATTCCCTTCGACTGAACTGAGGCTTATTTATGGTCACTCTGTCGCATACTCATGAAGAAATCAACTATAATCCTTAGGCCACAGGTCTACGCTTATGACTCACAGACAAATACACAGCGTTGTTTTTGTTTTTGATGATGGAGGAACGGCTCACATAGAATGCTACGGAACAGGAAGTTCCCTGAGCTGTAACCCTGTCCCGAAGTACAAAGTGAGCATGTATTGTTGGTAATCGGAACAGAAATTAATGTGACACTCATTTATGTCTTACCAGATCCATGTAGAATCAGTGCTACCATTACCGGGTATAATCTATACTAGCAAATTCGATTGTACGGTTTGTTCTCATACTATGGCGACTTTGTGTCTGCTGACACTGGCAGATTCAGCCGTGGGAGGATTGGTGATGACAGAGCTGCTGTAAAGGAGGGCCAGAGATGCAGTGGCAGTGATAGGAACTGCACTAAAACAAGTTTGTATCTGGTCTGAGTTCTTAGCATGAAAGCTGTTCTCTCGGGAAGTATTTTAAATGACAAACACGTGTGAGGGCAAACGCTTGAACATATTCTGGATGTTATGGATGCTAGTAGCTGGTCTCGGTGCTTTTGCTGGCTTATTTGGTTTATACACCTTGTAGAATGAAGACATGCCAGCATGATGGAGGAGTGGAAACAGAAGTAGTGCCAGATGTGTTGAGGAACAGATCTTGAAGTTCATACTCAGCTCTACACAACTGCCCAGGAATATTTCTGCCTTATAATGATCTTTGTCGTTCCACATTAATGTAAATATTAAGCTAGTCATTTGATCCCAACATATAAATGTGCTCCCTCTTCCCTTTGAAAAGTACACTAATGCTTCTTCGAGGTCCTTAAAAGCAGAACTAACATCAGCCGAAATCCACTGATGACACACTGTTTGACGTGGAGATCCATCCGCAACACTAAGGGGCCAATCGAAGCTCCTCAGGGCAGCCTGTGCGCATGGAATGGCCAGAATAAACCACCAGAGCCGCGGCAGTGAGACGGTTAAAAGGGGCTGCTCTCCTACGCCGCCAGTCCTCCCAGCGCATGCAGCATTGCATCACACACTGTGCCTGTAAACGAGGCCGGCTTGTATTTCTTGTTGCTTTGCACGCCACTCTCCTGGCAGCCGCAGACGGCCTCCGCCGCTGCCGTAACAGAACTTAGGTGGAGCACAGCACTGGCGACAGAGAGGCTGCTGGGAATGGAACCGGGAACCAGAACAAAACGTTGCAGAAGACACAAAGGACATGACAATCGGCTCCGGAATGAATCGGCCCTCCCTCACTCTGCCTTGAGTTATTACCTTAGAACAGGTATCTAGATTATTCAAAAACATGATTCAAGGCTCTGAGATTGAGATTACTGTGTCACAGCCAAGCATACCATATACAAGTTATTTCTATGATTAAACTACATATTAACATATGTAGCCCATGGGTCAATGATTACAACTGAACATGTCAAAATGAATTTGACTGATCTCAGTAAACCAGAAACACAACGTTTTATCTCAACACAGATGTTTCCAAGGATTTCAACTGCTAGAAAAAAGCATGTATATTTTGTGATCTGTTTCTAATTCTGATACATTTTAGAAAGTCACGACTGTCTCATGAAAATACACACCTGAAGAACAATGACCATGGCTAAGCTGTTCTCATGTTGCCATTACTCATTTTCACACATCAGCATAACATTGTCAAGTGAAAGCTACGTGCCAATTGGCTGAATGCCTCCAATCCATGTTGAGCATCCTGTGAGGGCAGCCACCCTCTGTCCTCTTTAGTGACCTCTGCTCCAGACATTGAATGCAACAAAAACAAAAACAGAGTCTGGTAAGATCTCCTCAGGTGCATTAAAAGCAAAGTTACACTATCAGTAAGTAAGTAAGTAAGTAAAATTTATTTATAATTTATTTATATAGCACCTTTCATGGACAAAGATCACAAAGTGCTTTACAACAGAGCACCACAGAGCACTGTTGCTAGCTAGATCAGTCATTAATTACTGTGCTTTGAAACATATAGTATTCCAGAAGAATAAGTGACTGGAACACAAAAAATACTTTGTTTCAAGGGATGTGCCCAGGGGGAGTTTTATGTCTTTCAATTGTCATGATCAATTATTCAATGCATGTAGCGAAGATAGAAAAAGCATGTGTGTTCTCCATGGATGGTCTTTCCGGACCCCCCCCCCCCTTTGGGGGGTGTGGCTGACGGTTGGAGAAATTCTCAGTTACAATTCCAGCACTGCTCCCCCCCTGACAGATCCCTGTCTCACGCAGACGACTCAATGTTTCCGCTCCTTCCCATGAATGGTCGGCTTTAGCGTCCGCCAGGGAATCAGCTGTTTAGAACAGAATTTGTGGGCCATTTTGCTGCTCAAGGTACATGTCTGACTACGGGTATGAGTTCACAATTGAAATTAAAATGTGATGAACTTAAACTTTAACCAGATTTTTTTTTTTTTTTATATGAATGAGGTGAATATAAAATATAATTGCTAATTCGAGGGGTTGGCTACCAAAAAAACTTATGCCAAAAGCTTCCATTTCCCAGTCTAAAGCAGCATCTTCAGATGAACTTAGTGAGAAAGAAGAAAGAGAGAAGACTTCAAAGTTTTCAGTTTACACAGAGCTACAAGGGTATAATTACACTTCAGAAGCAAACAAGACCTTGCAGCGGAGGAGCCAGATTCTAAGGAAAACATCACCCTCATATCCATCTGCTGTAAAACCACTCAACTTCAAAAGGAGCCCAGAAGATTATGCTGATCCATAGTCTACAGGATCATTCGCAGAATGCATTATCCAATGATTATACAAACTCCTGCTCGCAGGTATTCTGATACAGAGAGTACCTGTTTTAGCACATCGTAGGTGCATGTGAATATTTCCCATCATTTCACTACATAGTGTGGTAACCTAAATTACTAACAGCACCTAAATATTCTGCATAGTAACAAAACAGAATTATGTGTCACTTTCAAAAATATGTTAATTTCATGTTTACAATAGAAAGTCTTAGGTGAGCAAGTACAAGGTGAAATGATGCTTAGACCAAAATACAATTAGGGTCCTTGCTCTTTCCATTGTGTACGGACATGTTTATGCAGTGACACATCCTCACAGTTCAGTATGGAGGCATGTGAAGGTACAGTTCACAACAGAACATATTCTTCTCTTGACATTTTGCTGTTTTGCGCTGTTCAAATTCACATGCTAATTTCACGTGAGCTCAGAAGAGCTAATTACGATTCTTCCAGCTCCATCTGTCAGACCTCCGTATGCAAGGCAAACAAGATACTGCTTTGTTGTGGGGAGTCGGGGATTTCGTCCAAGGCAGTGTGTATGGCAGCGACGGAGCCACAAGCTTCAACCATACAGGAGTAGCACACACAAACGTGATCCCTAAGCATTGCGGCTGGGTCTTATGGGATGTAGGGGGCACAACTGACTGAGAGCACGGCTTTACGACACAGAGCCTTGTATTTGTTATTCGCTTTCAAGGCCGAGTCGTGCACCTTGGCTGTTTTCTCGCTGTTTTTCTCAGGGACGCTGCCTTGTCCAGTATTGTTCCTCATTTAAAAATAAAAGCCTGGGTTATGGCGGGCTGCTGTAGGATGCCTGATCTTCGGATGTTAAAACGGGCCTCCTGAATCCCTTCCTGAGTCTCGCGGCACCCCTCCCTCCCCAGACTCCTCAGGAACCACAGTCTGTAATTGGGGACAGACCGCAGCGCACAGCCATAGATATAAATACTCATTTCTCCCAGCCTTGTCAAAATAAAGGCAGCGTTGTAAAAAAGAATCGAACATTTTTTTTTTGTTTTGTAGAGTGGCTTCTTGCACTATTTTGAGTTGGCTAAGCTGCACCTATGCGGGAACCGGGCTGCCTATTCAGGGAATGTGTCCATTTGCACTTTTAGGTAGAAAAAAATGGTCACTTTTTATTTTAAGAGGCTATTTATAATATCAGGAAATGGGCATTATACGTTTATGAATTTCTGCAGTTCACTTAGGCGACCAGTTAGTAAATGATCTGAGATAGCTGTACAGTTGGTTAACTGCTTAGTCAAACAGTGGATGCCAGCATCAATGAATCAAACAAAAACAAAAACTGGGAATCAAGTTACCTGGCCCCGCTAAAATGTAGTTATTTAATTTTTGTTTGTGCAAGTGATTGCATAATCAGCAGTGATTTTTTTTCTAAAAACCTAATAAGCAGGGAATCAAAGCACCCTTCCATTTCCCAGTATAAAGCATCATCTTTAGATAAGCAGGTATTGTTAATGAAAGGCATAGAATCAGCAAACCTGTAGTGGGTATCTGGTTGGAAGATGGATGGATGGATGGATAGAAAAATGAATAATGACATAAAAGGAGACTTCCACCTAGAATAAAGTTGTGCACTGTTCTTTACTAAGTACAGCTGACACATTACCAGTGCCCAAACTGCTGTTTAACACTTTATTTTGTTGCCCCATCACAAAATATTTTGTGCAGTACAGAAATCTTTACTTCTTTTAACTTAGAACAACTTGGAAATGTATTGTTTTTGAAAAAATACATAAGTTAAACATAGGCATGGCTTTCATTTTCTCTCTCTATACACTTAATGGCCATTTTATTTCCTGTTGTTCATCCATCCATTCATCCATCCATCCATTCATCCATCTTCCAACCACTGATTTCCTGTTGTTATTAACAGCAAAACACAAAAGCTACAAAAATATGCAAAGCACTTTTTCCAAGTGAAACCATGAAAAAAACTGCACATCCGCTGAACTGCTTCACACAGCAATCTTTCGTCATTTATACAGTTTGCCACACCTTATGCCATTCGTGTATAACAGTGAAGCCATCTTTAACACACAAATGGGGGGAAAAAACATTCTGAGGTTTTTAAGTTTTGCTGTCTATAACCCTTGATCCCTGGCTAGCTTTTGCTAACTTTAAACCGTGGTTCTGGTCTAGCTTTTGCTAACTTTAAACGCTGGTTCCAGTCTAGCTTTTGCTAACTTTAAATATTGTTTCCAGTTTCGTTTTAAAATAAGACTACACCAATAAATAGCATAGCAATCTGACTTTGGAGATAGCATGGCTTTCTATATTAATTCTGTGTTAAATTCCCTCTTTCTGGTCAGCATGAAGTAGTTCACTAGCATATGTATCTAACACCACCTACAGAACAGATGTTGACCAGCTGTGCTCTGACCTGCATCGTTTTACAAAACTTCTGCAGCTATTCATTTGCATTTATAACCCTTAAATGATAATTTCAGGAAAAAAAATTCATATGGTGGCTTTAGCAACATTTTCTATAAGAACACATAAGGTATCTACAGAATGAAAACAAAGAAGTATATTAACATCATTTGCCCTCAAAAGGCTTGAACTGAAGGCTTCCTAGTCTTCAGGGACAGCAGCATAAAGCAGGGACCCAGTAATGCGAGGGCTGAGCTAACATATTCCGTCCTTCACTTTTATTTTTAGTTTTTATATGGGACAAGGGTTGGGAGGTTTTGATAAAACCTCTCTGGTGGAGAAACCTAACCCTGCTAGTTGGTACACTTCCTACAGTAGGTCTTGTTTTTTTTTTGGGAAAGAATGAACCACACCTCTGCTTCTCAACAACACGCCTGTCTGGCTCCAGGTGAGCCTGCCCAGATCATGCCAAGAATCACTTGCCTAGAGTCACAGCAATAACCTACATTTGACCTTGGCATTAGTTAATCATTATTTCACCATCTTTACTGAGAAAAGCAACAGGTACTCACCCTTCTGCCTTCTCTTCAAAAACCAGACCAAAAAAAAATTGTATTTTTGTGCCAGAATCTTAATAAACAAATTACTTTGAGGGCCAGCTGAAGACCTGGAATGTTTATTTTAATAAAAATGCATTCCAAATCTATGTTTCTCATAGATAAATAGAAAATATGGCCTTTTTATGCATAGCACCTGTACAAGCATATGGTCAAAACTGTTCGTCTGTCAACCTGGCTACTGTGCCAATTAATAATTTATAGGTCAATTTTGGGCATGGCTGAAAACTTGCAATTAGCATATGCATCTTCTGTTTCCACTCACAAGGAGTTATGGCTCTCTCTTGTGGATAGATTTAAAATTATATGATGCTCTGAATGCTTCAGTAAATTTCACCAATATGGCTCCAGCAGGGAGCCCTCAAGTTTAACTTGATCTCACATACATAACCTCAGCTAATGGGAACTGAAATGATTGAAAATACTCTGACGCTGCTCCTTGAGAAAAATCATCTACAAAATGCCTTCGGAAGGGTCACACGTCCTCATATAATCATAGGTTCCCCTGCCGACCGCACGTATGCACACTCCAGCACATACACAAACTACTGTGTCTCTTAATCGGCAAGGGAGTGGGTGACCTTCATTCTAAAAAGAGCAGGGTCACGTCTCCAGTTTTAATTACAACCCATGGGCCTGCTCACACGCACACACACACACACATGCACGCGCGCATGCACTCGCACAAGCCTCTCTCAATGAGGGCGAACGGGAGAGCAGTAATTTAGAGTCAAGCATCAGGCTTCCACGGCCACTGCCTTGCGTTTGAGCTGTGCCGCGACTGTGTTTATTTAGACTGTGCATAGACAGGCTGCACAAACACACGGGAGCCCCCCGTCTGGGAAGCAGGCCCGGCAAAAGCAAGGACCGGAGGAATGCTCCAAGCCTGGGATGGTGTTCCGACTTGTCCCAGACTTCATGCCGTCACCACTGGGGTCTGTGGCTAGACCTCCCCGTGCCAGACCCACTGGCTCCAACACCCGCCCAGGCCAGTTGGGCTACAGCTCAGGGCCATAATTAGCTAGCACGCCTCAATCCCCCCTTCCCCTACCACAGCACTCTAAAATACTATTGTAGGAGCAGCAGGGGAAAAAACGGCCTACACAACTCATCCCACAGTTCCTTGGATGGCTCTTAATACTGCTGCTGTGGGGGCGGCGAATGGCTCCGCGTACATATTAATACAACAGTGCCAGAGCCACATGGGAGGCAATATATCAAATAGCATGCTCAGCCTCGATTGTTAAACTCTGACATTAAAACTCTCAGAATGCTCCTTTCTCAAGACTTCCATATGACCAGACACTGAGGAAAAACTATGACATTTAAAAAGCTGTCAAAGACAGCATGAAAAAATTAAGAGTAAATTAAAATGTAACTTAGTACTAGATGGGAAAGTAAAAGTCACTTTGGAAGCACTTTTAGCATAACAGAATAATGTGACTTTGGTAGGGGAATGCAGGTAGATTTTTGCTTTTTAAGCAGTGCTAGGTATCGCTTACCCAGTCCTAGGTGTCCTTTTACCAGTGCTAGGTATCCTTTAACTAGTGCTAGATATCCTTTATCCAGTGCTAGGTATCCTTTACTCAGTGTTAGGTATCCTTTAACCACTGCTAGGTATCCTTTTACCAGTGCTAGGTATCCTTTATCCAGTGCTAGGTATCCTTTATCCAGTGCTAGGTATCATTTAACTAGTGCTAGGTATCCTTTAACCAGTGCTAGGTATCCTTTAACTAGTGCTAGGTGTCCTTTAACCAGTGCTAGGTATCCTTTACTCAGTGTTAGGTATCCTTTAACCACTGCTAGGTATCCTTTACCCAGTGCTAGGTGTCCTTTAACCAGTGCTAGGTATCCTTTAACCAGTGCTAGGTATCCTTTAACTAGGGCTAGGTATCCTTTTACCAGTGCTAGGTATCCTTTAACTAGGGCTAGGTATCTTTTAACCAGTGCTAGGTATCCTTTAACTAGTGCTAGGTGTCCTTTAACCAGTGCTAGGTATCCTTTACTCAGTGCTAGTATCCTTGGACCAGAGCTAGGTATCCTTTA
>JAODKF010000103.1:29977441-30005118 GCA_026779585.1 Mormyrus proboscirostris
CAGAGGAGCACAGGGTATGAGGTACCCTGGACAGGAGCACACAGAGGAGCACAGGGTATGAGGTACCCTGGACAGGAGCACACAGAGGAGCACAGGGTATGAGGTACCCTAGACAGGAGCATGCAGAGGAGCATAGAGCTAACTGTGTACCTGACCTGCCTGTCAAAAGAACATGAGCATCCCTGTAGGATAGGAAAACTTCATATACTTTATCATAATGCCTGATTAGCTGTCATTTCACTTTTCTAATACTGTTTTCTAAATCAGTGATCAGTCATAAATTTGCTGAGAGAGAGATTTGCCTAAGCAATGACTCACTGAGTAATTAATCAATGAGCAGTGCATTTCAAATACAGGAACACACACTAAACAGTCTGTAGACACAAATTATTAGCCACACAATACGTTTAATTTATTGATATAAATGTTTTCATAATAACTTCAAGCTCAGCAAAAATGTACATGCCAAGAAGTTACTCCTCCAAATCTGCATTCATATTTCATATTCATAGAGGATTTGTCATCACAGATACCACATTTGTACCAGTAAGTTAAAAAATGACCTAAACTGTGTGCAAATTATCAAGATGTTCAGTTGGCATGAAGTCGAACTTTGGAAACCCTGCCTGGATTTGTACCAACCCCTTACAGATGCAGCACACTAAGGTTTATAGAAAACTAAAAGCTAACACATTGGGCACAACAGAATTTAACTTAACAAAAATGTTTTGCACATTTGATAAAATTTATTGTTCATCATATTGTTATTATCATATTGTAAGAATCATCAGTCATTAACCAAGAGCCAGATGCCATTCCGTCACAGGGCACCACAACCTGGCAATTCTCTCTATACAAAAGCAAATAAAATTACTGAAATACAAAGAAAATGTTTTAGTCTAATAGGCTTGTTTAAAATGTGGTCTGGAAAGCTACAGTCTAACAGAAAATAAAGCCACGCAGTGTAACAAGTATTTATTGCTAATTTTACATTAAAATGAAATGGAATATTGTGAAGGGTTTTAAAATACAACAATGTAAAAATGTCTGGTAGTGAGATAATGTGTATTGATTGTAAAACATCTAATGATTATTGACCATTTAAATTGACACTTTAATCTGTTTTGGCATGAATAATGCATGCTGCATAAGTAAAAAAGGCAAATGTAACTGGTTTCTACATCCAACTAAAGAAAACAGAGAAAAAGAGTCTCAAAGATTATCAGGCTTAGACTTCTAGTTGAAGTTTATTCCTTGGAGACTGGATCTCACACAGCACGGAGAAAATTCAGATCTGTGGAATGTGCATGCAGAAGAGGAAAAGGGGACATTTTTGTGACTCTTTCCAGAGCTAAAGAGGGCATCAGAAGATGGAACATTAATAGATCATCGATACAAGGTCTTACAGCACCTTCAGTACTAAATCAGCCTCTGAGATTGGGGCTGCCATTATGACACAATGATGTATCAAACTGCATCGAGGTCCACGGGATGAATTATGTGATGGGTTTTCCAGTCATTCTGTGGCAATGATCTAACACTCACTTCATGTGGAGGATGGGGTGAGGGGCAGTGAAATGGAGACAAAGGATCTGCATCTTCCCTAGTTTACAAAGAAGAGGTGGCTCGTAGACCCAAACACCCGCACAATGTTTTTTTAAATGAAAACATCCTTTGAGTCTGTGACGTAAGGTAATTACAGGCGCGGAGAAAACAAGCAACTCCTGCATATTTCCTGTCTCTTGCAATGAGAAATATAGACTGGGACGTGTATTAAAAAAATACTTTGGCATGAGCTGTTGTTCCCGTTACAGCCCGACTATGCTCTCGACAGTTTTTTCACACAGAAAGGTGCCCAAAACTTTAAATGCCAGCGTGAAAAAGGAAACAAAAATTTCCATATTAGGTCAAAGATGCAAAAAAATTGTTTGGGGAGTGAAAGGCCATAAGGAAGAGCATGTAGCGAAGCCCCAGGAGTGTTAAGTGTCAAGATGAACAGCAGGGTGAGGCCTCTCTCTGCACAGTGCGCAGCTGGAGCCAATTCTGAAGGGGTCTAGCGGAGAAAAAAGGGCGTGGTATTACCCTGTACAAGAAACACAGCGGCGGTAACACTTTACTTCAAGCACCCATATATACCTTCATAATGCATTATAATGCATTCATAAATTATTATAGATACGACTTTAACTATTTACATAAAAAGGCATAATAAAGACATTATAGCTATAATGTGTTATAGCCATATACTGAACATTACAAAATGCATAATAAACATGGCTGTAATGTTTGCCTTTTTATATATAGATGTAGCCTTAATTATAATACTTTTTGAATGCATTACGAAGGTATCTATGATGCATTATGATGATATTATGATGCTCTAAGTAAAAATTTACATTCAACGTCAAAGCTGTAGATATTGGAAAGGGAGGAGAATTGATGGTGGTTTTTCCAGAATGTGTCACCCAGTGTTTGGTATGCACAGTTCCGCTGGCTGTGAATTCCAGCACACCTCCCTGAACTCTTCACCAGTACAGCAGCATCACTGTGCACCCAGGAGCTTTCAGCACATTTATTCACCATTTTTTCACGTCCACCCACCTTATAAGGTACGCGTTTAAATTGAGTCAGACAGAGCCGATTCCCGCAGACATTTAATCTGTTCGATGAAGCCCCATTCCCCATTGTATGGCGAGGCAGTGAATTTCACATGTTTGGCGCATATCCTGACCACTCCAGACAGGCTTAATCCACGATAGCCCTATGGCTGTAGGAACACTAACTTCTGATCAGCAACTGAGGATTTCTGATACCTGAAAAACCTTTTAACTGTTTCTTTTTACATCGTTTTTTATCTGCGACCATGGGTATCCATGGAAATTGTGGGGATGAATAGATTGGGAGCTGGTAAGTGACGGCTAACACCAAAAAGAACTAAGAACAGATCCGAGACAGCGCAGCAGAAATGCACGTTTTGTAGGAAAATAAAATAAAGAAATGAAATTTTGTCTATCAAAGCAGTTTATATCTCTTTTGTTTTGACCAAGTTAGTGTAAAAAGTGCAGTAAAATACAGCAGACTGCAGATGTATGATTCTATGTTGCTCTATGTTATTATATTGTACCACAGAAGGCTGGTTAACTTGGGGAGACCTTGGGATTTCTGTCACCAGATCAGTCTGCTTGTGCAGAAGCCATCTGATGGAGGCCATTAGGCAGGCGTTCTCAGTCCACGACCCCTATATATTCATCGCAAAGGTCGGACGGCACCGGCAGCTGCTCTGACAAGCCGCAGCGCCGATCGGCCACGAAGCGCATTTCCACTGTGGAGAATATGCCCACCGCAGCCTTTCCTAACACTAGACCAACATGCAGGGACAGGAAGCCACGGCTCTGTGCCTAAAGGGTCTCCACACTAAGTCATGCTTCACGGCTGATAGATTTTCTGAATCACTCCTGGCACCGAAGATTTCCAAGCTATATGAGAAAATATTTAAAACCGAAATGCCGCCTCATTAATAAAAAGTAACAGTTTGACACTATATCAACAAAGAATCTGCCCTCCCTTTTCTCTTCATTGCATTAAGATGAAGGCTTGGAGTCTCGTGTCAGCCATAGACAGGCCAGTGGGTGCCATTCCCTGCCTGTGTGAACACCAGCGCCGTTGACGCCGGAGACGAGCATCCTACACTTTAGTTGCTTGGCACCCGCTAAACAGCTATGCAGAGGCAGGACGCGCGTCGCTAAGCACAGGAAGCCTCCCGTCAGCCTCGTTCAGCACCGCCTGGGCGGCACCGCCCACTTTCATTTTATTGAAATGACCAAATGTGCTGTTCGAAAATACATTTGATTTGAAATGTTACTGCATTTGAAAAATTCCAATGTACACTAGTGGCTAAAACTGTGGAAGCACTTAGAATTTTTAGAGATTGCAGAACTTTATTCCAGTTACTTATCAAATCATCCAGTGTACAATATTTATAAACATTCTTTAATTGTTCGTAAACATTGCCGCTAAAATTTGTGCAGTACTGTTTTTAAAGTGTAGTGCCGAAAATGCTAGTTTTTTTACCGTTAGTGTAGAGGAAAGAGATCTGACGTATTATGATGTTCAGCTTGTGTACCCTTATAAATTTAACAAGTTCAAAAAGTACATAAAGCTATCGGTTTGTTAAAGTAGCAGTCATGCCTGCAGGTGAATGGATTTGCTCTGGTCTTGTATTCAGCAATCTTGGGACAAATGTACTGTAGGATAGCTGAATTTTCGGGATAGTTGAATGCTACTCCTGAAGAACACTGAATTTTAACACATTTCTTACGCATACTTTAATCCTTTTATACACACACACTAATGATGACAAAACAATGAGGTGATGTCATATGAAGTTGGATATGTGATACAACACAAGACATCACGAGGTAAACAATGACGGAACAAGGGGAAAGATTACTAAAGTGTGCCGCTCTGGAGGTATGCGTAGGAACTGACATTTGGTTTTCTTTGTTATTTCTTGTGTTCTTTTAGTTTAGTGTAAATTTTTAATAGAACAGTGTTATTATGAATATTTCATTTTTATACCGATATGTTAAAATTGTGCTGGTTACTTGAGTATGCCAGATATGAGAGCTTTTACTGTACAAGGCTACAGAGTAAGGAATCTTTATTACATCCCAGAGGTGCAAAAGAACTGATTCCTCTATTGGCGTCAGGGGCTATATAGTGCCCAGCATACCATTGGTAAGCCTGAAAACTCAGGAGACAGAACATACAGGAAGAATGCTCTCTATTATGGTCACCGAGACTCAACAGCATCTAACTATAATAACATCTAGTCTAATCTACCATCTAGTGTTGAACATGGTTTGTCGCAATCTTTGTTGTACCAGAATAATCATCAACCATCAAAATTTTGTCAGTGCTGTTCTGTTCTTGAAGGTGATGAACCAAAGAACAAAAGTTTGGTATTCATTTTGAACCACAGCCATCGTGCAGTAAAAGACACAAGCCTTTATCAAGGGAAGCTGAAAGAAGGAAAGACATGGGAAGGAAGTCATTGCACAAAAGCAGAAAGGGGGCAGTTCCAGAAAAGAGATGACCAGGATCTTGCCAAGAAGTGTCTTGGAGAGAGAGGATGCAAGAATGGTGAGACATCCAGAGGTTTTAGAACGTGTGCCAAAATGTGAGTGGAGAAAAACAAGCTGAAGGAACCATAACCACATTATGAAAATTATAAGAATAGATATTTTCAGGAATGGATTCAGTGTGCAAGGGTTTGGATCGGATGTAAGAGACATTGGGTCAAGAGGGCAGGTGGTCAGTGTGCAGGTAAACATTCAGGTCTGAAAGGGGAGAGCGATAGGAAAATGTGGGTCTTTAGAATAAAGCACAATGCAGACAGTGTTTGAAGGCAGCCAGCTCAAGGAAAGCTGATGTGTCACGGAGGGCAGGAAAGATCAGCGGGACTACGGTACACGAAGGCAACGGCTGCTGTGAAACAGGAGACAAAAAAGTAGGAAAGACAGAACAGACACAGGCTCATTCGCCAAATTTTAGTGGTTCAAGTACCATTCAGCAAGGTACTTCCTTATTATTCTGAAAGCTAATCTATTGAATCTGTTGTCCTCTGGCCAGTAGGAAACACATAAACAGTCTTGGTTGGCCTACTCTGGTAACATTTAAGCATTATATAATAATCTGTTGATGCTTAATCTTGCTTCTGGAAATAGAAAATCCTGAGGTTTTTCAATAACATTTAATGATATTTTTCTATCTGAAATGAAATGAATCTAAGCAGATTCTACAAATGGAGCGGAATCACGGCTATACCACGAAGCCTACTTTTGTACTATTCTTAGAATCACAAGTACCATTATATGTAAATATACTATAATTCGGATATTAAGCTATTTGATACACGCGGCGCTAAACTGATCCCGATCACCAGGGTACAGAACACCATTGTTTTTCACGTTCCCTTCGAGTGGGATGTGTCCATAGGCTCCCTGTAATGCAATCGTCAGACAGGAATGAAGCTCCGTCTTTGTAAACTGTAACTCTCTCGCCAGTCTGCCTCCACATTAATCCCCATTTGCTAACACGCCTTCGCCAGAAAGGACTTCGCCCCTGTAGACAAAACAAAAATAAAGAGACTGTGAGAAAACATGTTGCCAAAAAGTTGCATGATACAACAGCATAGACACCCCCCCCCCCCCAACACACAGCTCACGCCACTCAGCAACGCTGCTCCCACGGGCCTATATGCAATGTGGATTTCCAAACAGGTGGTCTCTCAGAGGAAGGATACCAAGGCTTCTTAACCCAAGGTAAACACAAGTAGGTGTGCTGTCGGCTTGTCTGTTTCTTTAACCTGAAATGAGTTCTCATGTCATTCCAGAGAGGTGATAAAATGGAACATGTCTCCAAAAGCGGCCTCGCCGTCAATGCCTTTTCAGCTGTCGGCGGCGCGCTGAAGTTTCACAAACGTACGGAATTGGGGCGTGTGCTTCATTCATACACAGCGAGATCTCATGTGTGACTCAGGTCACGCAAGACCCAAAAAAACTTCTAAATTCTCTAAAAAATTGCTTGGCCCAATAAAAAGTTTCTGTCATCCACAAGAGTAAAGAATGCAAGTATAAATATACATGACATCCATAGTGTTTTTATCATACATCTAGAATCAAAATAGATTTTTCAGTATTAACCGTCGTGTCTTCAAACCATTTTCAAACATTTGGTAGCCTATATGCTGAAGAAATAAAGAACACTACCACACAGGAAGAGAGAGAGAGAGGGATAGAGAGAGACGGGGAGAGAGAGAGAGAGAGAGAGAGCGAGCGAGAGGGAGGGAGGGAGGGTGAGAGAGGAGAAGCCTATCCCGTCTCCATTCCAGCCTGCCCACACAGACAGTGAGAGAATCTGGGCGGACTACAGGCCACATAACATCTCAGTATTTCGCAGAGTGATGTGTTCCTCCCCCCTCTCTCTCTCCTGCCCTTCAAAGCTTCAGCATGTCATCTCCCACCACAAAAACAGAGGTGGGAAGACTTACTGGCGCTGCTGCTGCCTCAGGGTGTCTGGCACTGAGACCGGCTACAAATACAGCAAAGGAGAGCAAGAGAGAGAGAGGGCAAGAGAGCGAGAGGGAGACGAGCACGGTGTATATTAAACAAGGCCCGTAAAGCCGGCACCATCAAAGCCTGCGTGGAGATGGGCTGTTATTAAGGTAGAAAGGCTGAAGGGAGAGAGCAGCCCCGCCCTTTTAAAGAGACAGCACATCGCGACTGCTGTCTCCGTTTTTATCCTCTGTCAAACATGTCTGCAGCCCACAGACTGCACCTTGATGAACTCGCTGCAGGGTGGGAAAGCCAAATCAGTCACTCTGACTCCTACCAATAAGAAGTTATTTTGACAACAAGCACTGTTTTCCAAAGCTCAGTTTAGAGTGCTTTTGAAATAAAAATTGAATGGAGAAGGGTCGTTTAATTAATATATACAACAGACAAAGCAGTACATCAGGTATGGTCTAATAAAGCGATTTTAATTTTATGGCTGTGATTCCACGCAGTGACTCTCATGCAGTGACTCTCACGCAGTGACTCTCATGCAGTGAGCAGTCAGCATGCGTATTCCTCTGCCATTTTGGAGTTTTTCATTCCCCCCCCAAAAAAAAAGTTCTAGCTCTAGAATTTTTCTAGCTCTTGCAATTCTGTCTTCACAGCCCCCTAGTCCACATGGCCAAACCGCTTGCACCTCACCCTCATAAGGCAGGAGGAGCGGCCGATCACACCCGCAGTATTGCCATTTCCAGCTCCAAATGGACTAAATTTGTATATGGTGGGAAATTCACAGTTTTTGAAGAGATGGCAATTATACACTTGGCTTTATTTGTACATCGGAGACGGTTAAAAGAGCTCAGTATTGGCCTGGGTACAAAGTAAGCACAGGACAGCAGTCCTTATTTATGAGGTTTAACCAAAATCTAACCAGGCTTCAGTTTTTGGCCTTTGAGTATCCCAGACCACAAGACCAAGCTTTATGCAGCTAATTCAAAGATGGTCATGTCTGGCTTAGCAGTTTCACTGGCACTTACTTGCCCTTTAATGAGCAAGTGAAGTACCTTCATTATTTTATGAACGAAGCAGCAGGTGAGAATGTAGCTGCTCTGTGGTTCCATCATTAC
Organism: Mormyrus proboscirostris; assembly: GCA_026779585.1. Lineage (NCBI taxonomy): Eukaryota > Metazoa > Chordata > Actinopteri > Osteoglossiformes > Mormyridae > Mormyrus > Mormyrus proboscirostris. The sequence goes on from JAODKF010000103.1 coordinate 29,985,624, forward strand.
TTTTCCAACATCATTTGATAATTCATTTTTGTGTCGATCCTCAATGAGTAAAGTTTCTTAATATCTGAATACCACAATGTGGGAGTTACAAATCACTCATAAGAAGTCACCTGATTCGAGTTTCCCCAGGCTTGATACACAGCTGATCAGCTGGTCTTGAACGTCGGTCAGTCATTGCTGTGTTCATTTCTAGTGTTTTAATCAGAGGTAAGGAGACACTCTGCTCCTGCCAAAGACCGTCCCGGCTGTACCCTGATGCTGCACGGAGACGCGGCAGGCAGCGCATTGCTCCAGCGCAATAGCAGCGATGAGGCCGCCATCTCAGCACACGGCGGTGTCCTCTCCTGAGATGCTGCTGTCCTGGAGGCGCTATAAGAGTCTGCAGCAGTGGCATCTCATGGTGTTGGACCCAGCGGCACAAGCCCAGAAAGCAGTGTGATCTGAATGGGTTCAGTCAGAATAACACCAATCCTGCAGAAAGGCTGTACCTGCCAAAATGCGGGATCTGTAATATACATACAAGCATGATGCGTGATGTCATACAACTACATAAACATAGTTCTGTTTAACTTAATGCATATAATGGGCCTTTAAAATATATATTACAACAGGTCATTGGGCTAGAGATGGAAGTATAATATAAAAGAGCCAAGAAAAGAGTGGTAACATGCTGTAGGCCAAGCATTCATTTCTGGAAGCCGCACATATCACAGGCTGAGCGTTTGCTGCAGAGTGGCTGAAGCCCCACCCTGTGAGAATGGGGTCTTGATGCCCCCCGGAACATTCTCGCAGTGCCACACAGACTCCGGACTCAGCCCCCTGGTGCCAGACAGTGAGGCTTCTTCGCTTATGGTCAAAATTTACGGCCCTCGCTCGCAACCACATAAAGCGTCAGAGGACACAAAGCCAGATCGACTTTTTAACCGGACGTTTGGGTCAGCTTTAACTGTGACAACTCAGGGATTTATGGGTTTATGTATTCCAGCTGTAACGTGTGAAGGCCATTGCTCTGATGGCCTGTGCAATGTTTACCACACTCAGATAGTCAGTAGTACTAGATTGTGTGACTGGGGATGCTATTTTTTAACTCAGGTGGAGGTATTTACTGTGTACCATCAGGATAAGGTAAACCCACTACCCTTCTGATGCCTACAACGACATAAATACAACACAATAGCTTCCTACCGGTGACATCTGCAGCTATTCCAGAAATAAGGGTAAACAAATTAATTTTTTTAAACTGCAAGGCATAAAATTGTGTGAGTTTTTTCTTTTTTTCACTCCCGACTCTTGCACGTTCAGTTGTCCATGAGCGTGCGTGTGTGCGAAGCTGGAGGAACGCAATAAACAGCATGAAATGTCTGCCCAGCAAAGCCCCTAAGTTTGGAGTGCCAGAAAGATGCTGACACCAGGAGCCACAACCACAGTCAAGAACCACAGTCAAGCAACAACACAGCCCCACACATTTCTTTTTATTTTTTTATACTTTTACAGCCTGGGACATTGCAAGTCAGTGTCCCACTCAGCCCACTGTCTTATTTACAGCAATGGTTGCAACACAGCAGATGATAAATTCCTTGCAATGGTCCGCTGATAGAAGATTCACATTCTGCTCTATCTTGAGATGTCAAGCGGTGGATCCCAGCTGTCAGGTGCCTCATTTTTATCTCAGCAGAATTTATCACATTGAATTGCCACAAAATGCAGTGTCTCTTGTATAACTGAACAATGCATACGCCAGCAGCTGCTCAAATTAGCAACCACGCAAAACCTCGCTAAAGATTAAACCTTCTTTTACCGTCAGGTTCCATTTCCTATTTCTAAGGACACAGTGCCATCTAGTGTCCAGTACTGTAACAACTGTCCTTTATCTCAGAATTAAGCCTTCTTCTTCTTCTTCTTCTTCTTCTTCAGAGGAATTATGAAATGACACTTAAAAATGCAGCAGTGAAAAATCAACGGACTTTTTCAATGAATAGATGTGATCAACCAAAGTTACAAAAATATGATAAAATGTTATGAAAATAAGGCAAACTTAAAAAAGAAAACATTTAAAGGTATTCTTGCAAAAAGAAAACATTTGGAACTATTTGGATGTAACTTTTGAGATATCGATAAATTATTTAAATGTTGAATCACTTCCTATTACATTTATTTTTATACAGCAAATATATGTATACAGGGTTTATACCAAAATTAATGTGAACAAATATTTTCTCAGCATGTTTTCCTCCATTATAACACAACCTACACAGGCTGATATACATTGATGTACATTTTATTGCAATAAATGCAATTTCTGAGTTGGAATACACATTCGAAAGTAAACAAAGCTGCCCCTAATGGATCCCTGAATGATTAATTGAGGTATTATCTCAGGAAACTGAGGCATTTACTAGTGAAATAGTGTGATTTGGCCCCTAAGTTGCGGCGGAGCACTGACTGCAGCTGCTCGCGATACCTGCTTGTGACAACATGTCATGCGGAATCTGACCAGTCCTCCCAGCTCATCCTCCAACGCTTGTCATTCACTTTCTATTAACATCTGCCGTTGTCACAACAGTGGGGGGGAGGGGATGCCCCCCAGCACTAGAGCTGAAGTTGGCCTCCTCTCCAACAGGTAGAAATTCCTGTCTTTATTAACTGAAGGCCACGTATCAGCAATGCATGAAGACAGGCTTCTGGAATGCAGAAGCGCCCGCCCTCCCGAAGACAATGGAAAGGAGCGCGGAGAATCGCACTGACAGCCAACACCTCAGCTAAAAGGCTTTGGCTTCTTGCACATATTCCGAGGAACCAGAAGCCTAGCTTAGCTTCACCTGCAGCCCCAGGCGGAGATGATGCAGGGCTGGCTGGGCGGATACCGAAGATTGGGGGGTTTTGGGGGTGGAGGGGTGGGGGACGGTGGCTCCGGCGAGACAGGAATCTTCCCTCTGGATAGCAGGCATGCAACCGTGTGAGCTATAGTGAAACGACTGTAAAGAACAGAAACTTAGCTTGGCACCACCATACTACATCACGTAACGTGACATTACTTAGCATAATGACATACTCCATAAATAATTCAGTCATATAGTACACAAGTGACCAAAATTGTGGAAATACCTAGCATTTTTTGGCATTATGCTTCAAAAATTACTACATGAATATTTGCAGTAATGTTTATAAACAATCAAAGAATGTTTTGAAATATCGTACATTGGACAATTGAATAAGTAACTGGAGCAGCAGTTGAAAAATGTTCCGCAATCTCTAAAAACTAGAAGTGTTTCCACAAGGACCTTCCATTGGACGGGTTTGGCCAGTAGTGTATATACAGTAAGTATAGTGTTTAAAAAAGGTACACTTTAAAACAGAATAGCATTATTGCTTAGAACAGTGCATGTAAATCTCTCTACAGAATACCAAATACGTAAAACAAAATTTCTCATTGATCGTATCCAAGACCGTTTCCTTCACTTTGGACAAAAGAAATGTGCTCATGGTTAGGATTCAAAGGAGCAAAATGCATTTTCAGCAGGAAAGCCGGTATCAGTCATCGCTTGCCAGGGCCCAGCCGGCTCTGTGGTTTTCTTCCGGGTGGGGGGGGCACAGCTGCTGGAACCTGCCAGAGGGCATGACAAGTATAATGGTTTCAGAGTTATATGATGGGCGGAGTGGCGATTGGGGGGGAATGGGGAGGGCACCCGGAGAACGGCGCCATACAGACGTGCGCGTGATCTGTAGGCCGGGCCCAATAAATCATGTGGGAAAGTTTCCCTGGTGAAATACTCTTGTGGTTATAAAAGCATCAATATGGCTGAAATGTTTGCTGAAAAAAAAAAAAATCATGATTCTTATGCTGAATCGCAGTTTTAATAAATATATCTTTTCAGATCAAATTTTTCAGAAACATTCAAAAAATTGTTGTTAATGAGATGCATGCTTGTACGTCTTGCTATAGACACTGGGAGCTGTGAATTGCTTTCAGATATAATTGGCTCATATATCATTGTTTATTCAGATTTAACAGGCCATACTGTGTTGCTTTAGGATGTAGCAAGAGCAATTCTTATGATAGCATGACTTAAATGGCACCAGATTGTAATTTTTTATGTGAATTGTTTTTATGTCCCATGAAGTCCATGTCAGTCACTGATGACCATGTAAAACGTCTCTCCCAGCCTTCTGGCTTCTCAGAGTGCCATTTTTTCACTGTACTTAAACATTTCTGATGTTTCTCCTACAATGTCCAGAGTGATCTTCATCCTGTACAACGTCTTTCATTATACAGTCTGTGTACAAGCTGAATATCACGTACACTCCTCTCCCTACAGGGATTCCTTGTTTTTTTTTTTATTATTATTATTCATCATGTCTCAGCAATGATGTCACTTGTTCCTCAGTCTCTCCTGGATCCAGCTTGTACCTCAAGCAGTTCTCTTTCTACGTAGGGTTCCAAATTGCATCGAATGCTCTTTTGCATCATCTTACTGTCATATTAAAGAGCTCTCTTTGAATATTCCAACAGGATTCCGTTGGTAATGGAATGCAAACTAATCTATTCAAATCCATATCCTATCAGGTTGTTTTCCAAACTGTTGGTATAATTCGTTCAGCGCGCAGATTAATTCTTCGTAACATTCCTGTTGATGTCATCTGTCCCCTTGGTCTTCAGGGCTATTCCGTCCTCTACTTACACTATTGAAGCTTCGTCCATGTATCTGACCTCGTCACATATACTTTAGTTGTTTATGTCTCTACGATAGAGAAGGTCTGAGATTTTCTTATCATCCCTTTTCATTTCTTTCCATCTTCTTCTGTTTTTATTTTGGGCCTCGTGACTTTGTAGATGTTGTAACATTGGTCTTATCTTTCTTGATTTTGGTTCCTTTTTTGTCTTTGCAATTTCCACTATGCCTGAGTCATCACTCATACCATCTGTTCTTTGATTCCATCCACAGTTCCTCTGGTTCTCCAACAAGTAGGTCCAGGACTTGAAATCAGTTACCGATGTTTTCGTTGAAGGCAGTGGTATCTCCACTTCATTTCTCAGAAGCTAGACAGCCTTGGTCCTTGCTCAGCTTCACTTGGAGCTGCCATATTGGTAGCTCATATCCAGGCCATGTCTTTGCTATTTCAATTGAGCTTATGAGCATATGCTAAGCAAATAAATTTAAATGTAATTTGTGATGAGGAGTCTCATCAGGAAAATCTCCCTGGCTCATTGCCCGCCTGGTTTTTGTGAATTTTCAACCAGGATCTGGGCATTTGTCATTAGTCTACAGTAAATTTCACGATAGCTTGAGTTGAATTGCCATGGCGACCGTCCAGTTTGCCTCGATGAGTCCTGTATTCATGGAATTCATGTTCCACTAGCTCATGCAGCTCAGGTGACCTGTTAATAGGTCAGCTAAAGTCTCGGGCAATTCTGCCCCTAAAGAAATAAGGAATTTTCTTCCATTCCTTGCAGATGGAAACTGACAGCCATCAGAGCTCCGGCCATAAGCGCACATGCCTTTCACTTTGCTGAGGATACTCCCCGAATTTAAACTTCAATGATTAGCATTGTGTTGCCATTATACACTGTTGATGATTATTTTACCACTATGACCATAAATGCCAGAGTGTTTGCTGAGCAAATAAATGAAAATGTGATATTAATGTCCAAAGGTAGTAATAAAAAATGAAAACAATTAATTTGCTGCACTTACAACATGAATGAACAAGCGCTGTTCTTGAGGAACAAACACAATGCTCCAGGTGTGATCCACCTTATACCGCACAGCTACAATCGATCCATTAAAAAACAATATCACAGAGATGTATTTTTTATACAGCATCCCGGGCTGAAAATGTCAGTGACCGGAAAGTCGGCATCAGGGAGTGGTGCCCTTAAGTTTTTGAAATGCGATAACCTCCCTGTCAGCACTTGCTGAGCCCTGGTCTGTGTAGCGCCTTTGATCCCGCTGACCTGCAATGGCTCAGGGTCGAGCAGTGATGAGGTCAGCCGAGGGCGCTGGTGCTTTCAGGGGTTTCCCGCAGGTGCTTTCAGGGGTTTCCCGCACAGAAGAATGTGATTGCTGGTATATATTTGTATGCGAAGTCTGTGGCCACTGGAGTGCGGTGACCATCACAGTTTGTCAGTTTCTTTGTTACTTCAGCCTTCACGTTTGAAGCATCTACTTTGAAATGGAATGCCCGTCAAAAATAGATCTTTATTTACAGATGTAAAGATCTGCTTAATTTAATACATTAAATTATAATTAGTAATAGTTCCATAAACCATACCAAATGTCCCCACAATGTGATATAAATCTTGTTTTTTTTATGTTTTAGGTACCATTTTTTTGTCCCCACAAGGGGAAATTCAATTTTATAAAAATCTGTGACTGCAATCAAAAAGCTAAAAATGCCAAAAGTGTCATATTTTGTTTGGTTACTTAAGGTTAAGGTCAGGGATGGGTAGGGGGTTAAGGGTGTCATTTTTGAGATTAGGGTTTTGCCCATAGAAATGAATGGAGAATCCTCACAAAGATACGAGCACAGGTCTGTGTATGTGTATGTGTGTGTGTTTATTTGTGTAATTTACATATTCATGAATAAATCTATATCGTACCACTGCAAACTATAAACCATTAAAAGGCCAAAACATACCATAGTTGTTTGTGTTGTATTGTTATGCTCGGATGTTTATTGCTGATGCTACAACACCACACCCACACAAGGGCGGCATATTTTGACACGCTTAGCTCACTTCATCTAAAGCACTTGTCCATTGCGATCATACTAAATCTAAAATGTTAAAAATTTAAGCAACCCACTTATGTCTTTTACATTTTGGATGGCGTCCCATCCAGAGTGGCCCCGTGCTTTTTGAGACGCAGAGTGTCGGTCGGTGATTTAGAGGGCTGCGCCTGGAAGGTTGAAAGTTCAGATTCAGCAGTGTAAAAATATCACCGCTGGGTCCCTGAGAACAGGCCTTAACCTAAACTGCTCCTGGGCTGTTGGCCACAGGCTGACCCGGTGCTTTCACCACACAGTTTACTCTGTGCCTATCATGGAGAGCAAGACAGGATACATTAAAACTACACACATTTCACACAGGTAAATGTCATTCTATTCAACTAAGGAATTATGTCTCCAGATATGCCTATTGCCACTTTCTCCCTCCAGTCTTCTACATAAATAGATAGATAAAAACCTATAATTATTGGACTTAAACTACAGATCCATATTTTACCACAAGAGGGTACTATATACTCAAAGGACTTCAGTCATATGCTGAGCAATTGAAACGTTTTGGTAGTTTCAAAATGCTAAGAAGACAAGCCACTAGCCACAAAATCAGAACACAAGGAAACATATATTGAAGTAATATCTGCCAACAGTTCTCTTGTAAGCTGGGAGATCTTATCAGCATGTTCCAACTGTCTTCTCTTCTGCAACACCACAATTTGTACTTCTAAATCACACCTGCACTGATGAGCAATAAACATGAGCAGTTCGAAAGTGCATTCTGATGCCAGACAAAATTGTACAAAAAGGACTTAAATATATCTTAAGAGGTATTTTAAAGACAGGATACAACTAAATATCAAAATACTTATTAGAGACTGCAAATATTAATAATTGCACTGTCAAAATGATCAAATTTGTATTAAGTACTAACTGGTAACATTCCAAGTAATTTATCAGCAATTTATGATTTTTGAAATGTCAAATCATCATGACACTTTTAATAATCTTTTTAGCTGATTTTACATCTTTCTACTGGAAATCATATATTTTCATACCTTTACTGTATATGCACTTTCATATCTTTTTTTCATACCTTTATGTACTATTTTGTTCCTTTATTCTATTATTTTATTAGTACTTTTCTCTTTTTCTTAATTTATGTTCTTTTTGTTCCATGTTACTTGCGAACGTAGACACCAGTACTGCCAAAACAAACTCTCAGCGCATGCATTTATGCATTTTTACCTGGCCAATAAAGTGAATTCCGATTCTAGTTTGCTCGTGTTTGGTGATGCTACTGGCATTTTTGAAACGGCAAAATAACCAACATGCATTCTTTGGATGTTCACAGATCACAGATCATAAAAATACATTGGTGAAGGTCAGACCTCACCACTGATCACGGCTGACGCTAAGGCAAGTCCAGGCGCTTACAGGCAGGCCAGCGCCATTGGCTGCATCAGTAGATTTTAAGACGGGAAATAGTCTAGATACTGAAGACGGCTGTTGAGTGGGATAACAAAACCTGCGAGACGAACAGCTCATTTTGCAGTGAAATAATAGTAAAGTCAGTAAGCATCGCTCTGTCAGGCAACCCTTTACTCAGTACAGGGTCGCTGTCAGTTTGGGGTTCATTTACTAGGATGCAGAATACTTTGGGTGGGATGCCAGCCAATCGCAATGCCTCATGCTTTTGCCCTTCAGCAGAGAAAATGCTAGTGTCTGATAATAGAGTTATGTTCAATATTGATTTTAAATGATACCGGTAATATACATAGTATACCATAATGTACAGTATGCTGCACGTACAAATAACCGTGATGTCTTCCCTGTACTGCCTTGCATGTGATTTTACCTTCAGAACAGCCTTGATTCTTGAAGTCTTTGTCCCAACAAGGTATGGAAAGTCTCCCGCAGAGATCCTGTCCCTTACAGTATGATCCACATGCATTTGTGCTGATTTGGTCAGAGGTCTTTTGCCTGTTTCACCATTTCATATCCATATTACACACGACTAGGCTGTAAAGTCCAGCAGCATTACAGTCCTTGCCAGTCTTCAACACCTGCCGCCGTATGTCATGCCCTTCATTGTCTGTTCGCCCCCATGTACGCAATCCATGGCTCACGTGGTTCAAGCCTTTAAAAATCTCAAAATTAACTTGTCTCTTCTCCTTCATCTACACTGACTGGACTGGATTTAACATTGTCATAGCTTTGGTTTAATTCCACTGATCAGTCTTTCAAGAAAAGAGCAGACATCCATAATACTCAGTATTCAGTATCAGTATACTCAGCATATGCAGTACTGTGCAGAAGTGCTAAGCAGTCAAAGGAAATGATGTTTAAATACTCTCCATGTTGGTGTAAAACAGTGGTATTTTTTCTGTCAAAGCATTGACCATTTGAAAAAACTTCTACTAAAATCACCCCCCTATTTGCAGCCACTGTCCAATACTCGCCTTGTATTTTTTGAGTAAACCCCTAGCACAGCTTGGGTGGCTAATCAATACATCACTGACAATTTTATTAATTAATTCAGTGAGCTGGATGTGAAATGTCACACATACATGGAATGTGTGGGCGCCCCTGAGGAGAGTTTAAGGAACTGCAGCAGTGTTCATCTAGGCATCACGCAAGACATCAGGAACTTGTTGGGAACAGAAGAAATCACGTTATTGTTAATTTGGATAGATCCTAATGTTAAGCTGTGTTTTTATTTTGAGCAAATATGCACCTACAATCCAGACAATTAGTTTTAAACATTTCCTTTGACTGCCTCTTTTTGCATGGTACTGTATAAACTACTAAGTATAACATGAACAAGCAGATACACTATACACACAATGCAGTGTACTTTATGATGCGTATATACAGTGTGTGTGTGTGTGTGTATGGTTTATAGTGCAAGCAAAATCTTTATGATAATTTCAGTGGGTTTGTGTGTTGATGTTGTTCTGCTCCATTAGCAGGAACACGAACAGTATTGACTCAAATACTATGTAAACATAAAGATCCAGGTCCTTAAAATCGGCAAAATCTTTTCATCTTCAGACAGAAGAACAATTTTGTAAACAGTCTGCACTTATTGAATTTTGAATGGTGTTTACACAAGTCTATCTTTAAATGAGAACAAAGAGTTACATCAATAGAGGAAAAAATAAGGGAAAATATGCACTAGGTATGGGAGCCTGAAAGGATACTGTAAAACATGCAGAGTAAACCATTTGCTAGTGAGTAACTGACGTACAAACTATATATCAGACTACTTGTATAGTCAGCAGTGAGGACAAGTAATTAAAACGTAGGTGAAATTCAACAAGGTAAAGAAGAGTCAGGTAAAAAGGATTAACAGATTTCTTTTTTCTAACATTTCATGGGTTATTAGCACACCTCCGCAAACCTTAACACAGAGGGTGGTTGACGTCATTTGGGTCTTCATTGTCACACAGTTAGCAGCAATATATCACAACAATGTACTCAGATCTGCGGTTGCACTGGCAGTCAGGCGATCCTAATAGAAATTTTTGAGCCCATTCAGAAGAAGCTATAAAATTCGGAGTGATCATTCATTACCAGGAATGGGCTCAGGTGAGGGGAAACTGATTTGAGGCTTCCAGCAGCCCGGAGCAGTACAGAGGTTAAGGCCTGTTCTCAGATGGAAGCCTTTCAGACAATGAGTTTCAGTTGCAATCAAATTCTTATCCTTTCGCTGAGTGGTGAGAGAAAGTACCTGTAGCTTTTTCATCTAACTGTCTACCACCCAGGAAATGTGGGCCCAGAGCACAACACATAAATGTATTTGTGTTCTTAGATAGCTATTACAATTTCGGTTTTAATTATGCAATTTTTTAGATGGCAGTAAATGTTTAGGTATCACATTTAATAAATACAAGACATATGGTTCCTTGACTGTGAAATGATTATTAAAAGAAACGAACATACAACTATCTACTATATCTTACATTCAGTTCTAATTATTCAATTTCGCATAACAAAGGTGGTTTTCATCCCCCATACCTTGGAATCATGATGTAATCACCATGTCAGCATATTGATTATGCTCCTGTGTTCGACCATCCTGAAATGTAAATCACATCCATCTCTAGTACAAAGATCAAAGCATCCGATGTTCGCGTCATCAGTTTTTCAATGATAATTTTGACAAAATGGACAGCATGTTCATAATGAGCTTTCAAAGTAAACAGTAACAAAAAGCCTTTTGTATTATGCACAAATGAGCCATGTATTTATTATGCTAAACAAGTTTAAAGGTCAAGAAAACAATTTGCCACAAATTAACAATCTTTGTTGAGTGTCTGCATATCAATTCATGCAAAATAAGCATGAGCTGTTCCTAATACACATATTCACAAGATGCCGTCCGATCAACGAGTATTTGCAAAATATGAAAACTTTGGCAGAGTTAAAGATAATTAAGCATTTATCTTTACATTTTTCAGTGTGCATGAAGATGCTTTTGGCTTGCGTAGAAGCACTCTGTAAATAACTCCACAGCCACAACATCTAAATAGATACAGCATTCTAACTGACCAGTGCCTTATTACTAACATAAAAAAAATCAACTAAAATGATCTGTAAAAAATATAAATAAGGGTCACTGTAAGACAATTATGTATTCAAAATTATCAAATACCCAACCACTGACAACACAGTAAGAGGCAACGTTCTAAATTTAAGTACCCGGATGCCACCAAACCATAGTAAAAACTGAAGAGACATCATAAATAGGTGACAAATGGACAGGTGAATGTCACCAGCAGAGAAAGGGGCACACGGACTGAATAAGAGGACTCATCTGACTGGCATTTTAAAACGCACATTTCCTGACAACATGCAGCCATACGGACAGGCTGTGGGAGTGTCAGCATCTGCACACATGAAGACCAGGCAGACATACACATTAAACAGCCTTACAAACAAGGGCTTAGCTTAACTTTCCAAAGGAACCGTCTACACATCCAGGCAGACCACCCTGAATTAATATACTGTATAATGGATGCTGTCAAATTCAGCAAACAGAATTTAAAGAAAAACAGTAGCTTTGGATCATGTTCTATGAAAGCCTGCAGGCTAATAGATTAGTACATAATGATCATTTAGGAGCCGGTGCCATATTGGCGCCGGGTTTCGGTACCCAAACCTACTCATGACACACTTCTCCTGTGATCGTCATCAAAATCATCTGCCATCTGTGCCACAAAAGCCATTCTCTTTGTACCAGGTGGGACAACCTTCGTTCACATCCCACATCGAAAAGTCCTGGGTGCCCAGAACCCAGTCAGCAGTCCATGGTTTGTCCCTCCTTGGACCCCACTCTAATTACTGCCTAATAAAGCCCAAACTTTGACACATGTCGTTTTTACAAGTTAGTCAACATTATTCACTTCATGTGGGGGTGGTCATAATGTTTTGGCTATTCAGTGTATATGAATTCAACACAAAAATGTGCAAGATTCACATATTTTGATTCGTATAACAAAAAGAAAATAAAAATACATTGATCAGTGATATTAGGTAGCACTCAGTGACAACTTTCAGCATGAGCAAATACAAGAACTCTGAGTCAAAACATGATCAAAGGATTGGGTTAGGGTTAGGTTTAGGGTTAGGTTTAGGGTTAAGGGTAACATCTCTGTATACAATGATGTGTATGACATGATGTGTTTAACGCTTGAATTTTCATATCATATGGAAGATTGGGCTCTTTTTTGGGTGGATGCAGGGACAGCAGGTTCTTATTACATATCAGGAAAAAAACACTCTGTGACAGAAACCCATCACAGGGCGTCTCAAAGGAATTCAGGATGAAAGGCTGTCCCTGAAGCACATGACAATGTGACTCACTCTCCAGCAGAAAGGCCCTGGACAATGAGATGCTGGGCCCGGTCATTAGCGGCATGTCCCGGCCTTCCAGCCCTCATTTGGCCAGGCCTAAAGTGTTCTCCACACCCTCACAGCTACTTCAGAGCATGCAACAGACAATGCAACTGACACCAGAGCACCTCAGTCACCCGGGATGTGATCGCGCTTCACATGATGTTCCCGTCGTAAAGAAACTACTTTAGGATGCAAAAAAAAATAAAAAATTCACAGTGGAAGTTCTGTGAGTTTGAACATTCACAGGCCCTGTGCCACAGGAGACCAGATTAATCTGGGATGCAAGTATGAATTTGTGAAGGTCACCCGTATTGCATTGTAAATGTGTCAGCTGACACAGAATAAGATATACATTAGTAGCCAAAATTGTGGAAACACTTCTAGTTTTAGAGATTGCAGTACATTATTCCAGTAACTTATTTAATAGTCCAATGTATGATATTTGTAAACATTCTTTTTTCTATAGCAACATGTTCAGGGGTACGTGAATCTGACTGACGGGCGCTAATGCGAGAAGGTGATGCTCTCAACACAGTAGCAGGGAGCGTGGCCATCTGCAGCCTTTGCTAAAAAGAACAAAATCAAAGCAAAGGTTTCCTGTGCATCCTTTTAGTCAGGAAGCAGAGGATCGGATCATCTCAAAGTATCGGTGTGGTGGCACAGTTAGCAGCACAGTTAGCAGCACAGTAAGCAGCATAGTGAGCAGCACAGTAAGCAGCACAGTGAGCAGCATAGCGAGCAGCACAGTAAGCAGCACAGTAAGTAGCACAGTAAGCAGCATAGTGAGCAGCACAGTAAGTAGCACAGTTAGCAGCATAGTGAGCAGCACAGTAATCAGCATAGTGAGCATCACAGTAAGTAGCACAGTGAGCAGCACAGTTAGCAGCACAGTAAGCAGCATAGTGAGCAGCACAGTAAGTAGCACAGTAAGCAGCATAGTGAGCAGCACAGTAAGTAGCACAGTAAGCAGCATAATGAGCAGCACAGTGAGCAGCATAGCGAGCAGCACAGTAAGCAGCATAGTGAGCAGCACAGTACGCAGCACAGTGAGCAGCACAGTAAGCAGCACAGTGAGCAGCACAGTAAGTAACACAGTAAGCAGCACAGTGAGCAGCACAGTGAGCAGTATAGTGAGCAGTGCTACTTAAATCCCACTCCTTCTAGGACTTTGCACAAAGGCAGCTTTCTCCAGTCACTAAGGTTTCATTTCACAGTCTAAAAATGTAGTCTGGTGAATTTGCACATTGTGTGTGTGTGTGGATTAGGTTCATATTACACTGAGGGGACAAAATGAACTCCCAAATGTAATACAGACCTGTTTTTTTACATTGTGGGGACAATTTTTTCAGGTCCCCACAAACATCTGTGAATGCAATCAAAAAAGTAAAAATGCCAGAAATCTCATACTTCGTTTGGTTACTTATGGTCAAGGCTAGATCTCAGTAGGGGTCAAGGTCATCATATTAGGATTAGAGTTTTCCCCCGAGAAATGAATAGTGTCCACAAAAAGATATAATTACAAACCTGTATGTGTGTGAAAATTAAGGCAACAAATACTTCATAGCATTCCTGAATTCTCTCTAAAACATGGTTTGATTGATTAAGGGTTTAAATCAATTTAACTTTACTAAAATAACATTTAAAAAAATCTTACAAATGAACATCATCAATTCTGTCTAGAAGGCTACTCTGTAATGAGGTACTGACATGTTACAGTCCTTATCAGTATAAACAATATTTGAAAGTAGTTTGCTAAACAGGTGGCACAAATATACTAGGCTTGTTTTTAATTAAACTGATTGAAGTGAAATTACTCTGATTTTGTCTTTGTGGCAGCAAAAGTTTTTTTGCACCACCTAGCTGTCATTTACAGAACTGTCAGTGGGAAAATGGGATATCCTGTGGTGTAGTCCAGTGAACTACAGGATATAACGGGGTTTCTTGCTGTAGGATCATTATTTATGAGTTTTATATATGATATGGACTGTATTCTATATTATAGCCACTGTGTGAACTGCACGGATATCAAAATAGGTTACAGTTAAAGCACTTATAAAAGTTTATGATATTGTCTGTTAGCAAGAAAAGTAACACATGAGGATTGATCCAGCTGCCTCGGTTAATGAATCCCAGCTGACCCTTATCACAATACTTGAGATAAAATGGATCAACTGTGTGGATTCCGGACAGGAATTGGGGCAAGAGAAGTCTATTGTGGTGATAGGGGGTTTAGCCTGAAGGACTTTTTTATTTTCAATTTAAAAGTGTGCCATTCCCTTTGTTTTGCTTAGTTTTTAATAAAGCCTTAGTTTTATTGAAGCCTGTTGTCCTAATGATTCTTTCATGCTCATGTAGCAAAACCTCTACTCTCTCAGAAAAAAGGGTAAAAATGTGTACCTTTGCTTGTCACTGGCACTGTACCCTCAAAGGTCTGCCATTTGTACTCTGTAGCTGTAGGTGACTGTACCTTTTAAGGTACAGAAATGGTACATTAATGCTGTTTGTACCTTTGCTTGTCACTGGCACTGTACCCTCAAAGGTCTGCCATTTGTACTCTGTAGCTGTAGGTAACTGTACCTTTTAAGGTACAGAAATGGTACATTAATGCTGTTTGTACCTTGGGGATGTTCCTCAGAGTCCTTTTCTGTACCTTAGAAGGTACAATTATAAGGGTACGATGGTTCGAATTTTTACCCTTTTATCCGAGAGTGTACTTGACAATCTGCCACAATATAAGCAGGTTGATTAGGTTATTGGCATGATATTTCAATTCATCCATCCATCCATCCATCCATCCATCCATCCATCCATTTTCTGTTACCGCTTGTCCTCTTCAGGGTAGCAGGGGTTCTGGCTTCAGGCTTCTGACGGGAGGTAGGGTACAACCTAGGGTGTGGCTATTTCAATTCAATCAGTTCAATTTATTCTATAGCGCATCTTCACAACATTACATTGTCTCAAACCCCCCCGAGACAATAAACACATCATCTGGTACTTCAAATACTATAGAAGCAACCATCATATAAAAGACAAACTAGGTATTTCTTTTAAATATTTGCCAGTAAGATACATTTGATGTTCCTTTGGTTTCAAATAAAGTTTTCAAATAAACCAAATTATGGAAAAAAAAATGGCTAACAATGGAATAATGGATGCCCAAACGTATTTGCTGTCGCCTTTATCTTGTCACTTCAAAGTACAAATATGCCTGATTACACGCTGTTTACTCACCTGGTCGGGACACACGGACTGCGTCCACGTTAGTAAAAATCTTTCATTACTCTTCCTGTGTTTCCTACAAAAATGACAAGACAAACACATTAATGCATGATCTAGTATGGAAACCATCTTTACTGGTAATACCTTATATATTTGCAGACCTGTAAAACATATGCCTGTTTGTATAGTCAAATCATAGAAATTGAAATAGTAGAAAAACTGTGGAGGACTGAAATTATCTGTGTTGTATCGCATAGTGGTGAATAGTGCTTCTAAGAAACAAATACAATAAAATTATAAGAATAGATGTAATAACATAAAATGATGTGTCGTATTACACAAATTGTTCTAATGTCGTGTTTGCATTAGCAAAAACGAAGCTGATTTCTCCGGTAATGTCTTTTCCAAGAAGATTAGATTATTCCCAGTTTTTACATAATCAGTCCAGAGGAATGCAGAAAGGAACAATAAGCATCACAGGATGCCGCTGAGTCTGGTGGCGAACTGAGTTTAGGATCATTTATCAGAAGATAGGGCTGGACGGCATGTCGGAGAGCGCGTGGATGTGGAGAGAAAAGGGAGGAGCAATTTCCGAAGACCAATGGGGTTTGCGGCCTTCGAAGCATCTCAGGGCTGTAGATGTCAGTGTGGGAAATGAAAGGCGTCCCCCAAATTGCATTTCTGTCCATCCATCCACCCATCCATCCATTCTTCAGCACCCATCTGGGTCAGGGTTACAGGGCCAGCAGAGATGTCCAGACCTCCCTCTCCCAGCCACCTCCTCCAGCTCCTCCAGAGGGATACCAAGACATTTATGGGCCACCTGAGATATTTCCAGCACCTACAGGGTCTGTCCCGGGGTCTCCGCCAGGTTGGACAAGGCCAAAGCATCTGCTCAGGAACGCATTCAGGAGGCATCCTAGACAGATACCTAAACCACCTCGGTTGGCTCCTTTCGATGTCATTTCCTTTCTAACAAATTTGTAGGAAGTGGCATGACGTACGCATGACTATGCTGCTGGAAGGTATTGAATGGAGGGACCAGAGCACATAATTCCACATGTTCATCCATGAAGCAGATTGTTATTGTACCAGTAAAAGAGTCCTTTTTGGGTTTAAACGGATCTGCGAGCTGAGTTCCCAGTCAGCATAGCGCTGGCACTTCCTCTAACAGCAGGGTGAAAGCTTTTACCCTCTGGTATACCTAAAAATTCAAAGCAGAGAAATTATTCTATTCAAGAAATAACACACCCCTTTCAACCATATTGATGGTGGAAATGTCATCAGTGACATTTATTTCGTCTTTTGGGAAAAACAGTGTAATTATTAATCTGTTAAGTGCAATTTATTAATGAATATGACATCCGTCCCTCCATCCACACACTAGCAAAGTCAAATTCCAGTAACTTATTTATTTACAAACTTATTTTATATGTAAAATATTCTGAATCAACTAGAAATAATTTCATAATCATTTGATCGACCTGTGAAGTTTCTCAGTCGTATATGTCTATGTTTTTGTGTGTTTTTCTCAAAATTCAGAAAGTTAAGAATAAAACTTTGTATTAAGCGCCAGAATATTGAACACAAGAAGCAAAAATTAAGTTCAATAAATATATGAATTTTTCTAAAAGCGACGGAAGCGCGGTATATTGATACCCTGTGTGTCTGCATTTCCGTAAACACGTGGAAAGAAAGACTGATCGGTGTGAAGTTAATTAGGACAATACTAGGACGTTTTGTGTAACAGCTCTGTCATTAGTCATTTTCTTTTCAAATGTCTGGAACCGATGTCCCTTTGTGGGATAAGGGGGAGGATGGGTGTCGCGTTCTGTACAAGCTGGAGAGGCCATGTGATCTGCTGAGGAAGCGTTCCCAGGACAGCGACGGCTCCGTGCGTCTCCTACGGGAGTTCCTGCAGGAGGAAGCAGAGATCGGGGACAGAGAGCGGTACCTGCTCCCGCCACGGACCCTGCTGCGCTACGCCCTGGTCTTAGACATCGTCCAGCCCACCTGCAGGCGGTCCGTCTGCTTCACCAAGGGGTACGGGTTCCACCAATAGGCTGAGGCCATAGCTGTTGGGCCCGCCTACCTGTAATCTAGCACTAATCAGGCAGGACCCTGGATTTGGCACCTGCTTCCGGACCCAATCAGCTCTTTCTGTAAAACTACCCCCACCCCCTCTCACTCCCACCAATCAGAAATAAGGTTTTAATACTAAACCCTCCCTCCCAGCGGTCACAAACCAATCCATAGTTTTCACATGATGTCACATCCGTATCCGCCCACCTGGAGGATAAAACAAGGCTTTACTCTGCTGCACGACACTTATTTTTACCTTGTTTGTTTAGCTAAAATGCCGGATAATTGTTGTTCAGTTAGATGCACTGGTGGAGAGACAAGCCTGTATCATGCTTCTACAGAATCCCATCCAAGAAACAGGAGAGATCGGATTTGTACTGTTTAGTAGATGTGCTTCCACCCTGGGGAGGGAATGAGTGAATGGTAGCCATTAAAGGACGCTTTCGCACCAAAGTTCAGGTACCTAGTTTCTGGTTCCTGGGAGGTCTGGACTGGGAACTTTTGTAGCTCCTGGCCACTGTTATGTGTCACTTTTACATCACATACAGGAATTGGGACCTTACTGCTAAATCATAGGAGATGCAAAAACATATGAAACTTCATATGAAGCTTTATTTCACGGGCGACACGGTGGTGCAGTGGCTGCGTCACACCTCTGAGACCCGGGTTCGAGTCTCTGCCCTGGCTCCATGTGTCTGGAGTTTGCATGTTCTTCTTGTGTCATCTTGGGGTATCTTCCAGGTACTCCGGTTTCCCCTGACAGTCCAAAACCATGCTGAGGTTAATTGGAGTTACTTGATGGATGGATGGATGGATGAATGGATGGATGGATGGATGGATGGTGGTGGCAGCAGCATAAGCGGATAATGAGATACTTGTAGACTTCGCTGAAGCGGGGTTCTCGCAGGGACTTGAAACACTGGGTACTGTATGGGGATCCCAAGTGCCCAAAAGTTGCAGCTTCTTCTCATATCTTAATTTTTTTTTTTGCTGTTGCAGGTCAATGGAGTGTGCCGTGTGGGCCGCCATGTTGGAAGGTTCTTTTGCCTTCCAGGTCCCACACGGCTGAAAATTGTGACTAAGCATTTTGGGTAAAGCCGGTTCCTCCTTTCCCCGCAGGTACGGACATTATGTGGAGGGCACTGGCTCCGTGCTGCAGAGCTGTACGGACATTGAGGTACAGGAGCTGCGCTCAAGATCGACTCACACGGGGACATGGGGAGAGTTACGATTGGTCGGGTCGCATCCAGGGACACGTTCAGGAAATTACCCCTTAGTTTCAGATTAGTTTCAGATTAGTTTTTCAAATTTCAATTGTGCCATTTATTAGAGCCCATATCCTACTGGAGGGCTTGACGATTGTAATTTACTGTAAATCGTGGTTCTTCTGAGGATGTTTGGTCAGTTAAAGGTCAGAAGTTTCAAAATCTGTGGTTTTAAAATGGCATTTTTTTAAGCCCCCCCGAGAGGAGGTGGGAGGAGCTGTCGCTGGTCTAAATCTTTTGGGGTTCTTTGTAACACTTTTAATAGCCCTGCTGTATTGAAATGCGTGAGCCCTTAGGCTCTCCCTGATTGG
>JAODKF010000103.1:30012364-30026101 GCA_026779585.1 Mormyrus proboscirostris
AAGGGGGGGGGGGGTTGGCTGCGCCTCTATAAGTACGATTGGGACTCGAGGTAGAGAAAGGAGCCCAACATCACAGCGGTTGGCGTATGAGTAGGGTGAACATTGTGTGAACGTGCAGCGAGTTGTTCACGTTTGTATTTTTCTTTTAAAGATCAAAATCTAGTTTTCTATTTAGGACTTAGAAAGGGAAATCAAAATGGAAACGTGGAAACTGCTGGCTCTGATCGCCGTTGTGTTTGCGGTTGTGTTTTACGTTCAGGGATCTTCGGTGAGTGACGGCGAGGAGTCCTGGGCGGCGGAGAGCTGGCAGGTAAATGCGCTTTTCACATTCTTTACAAACAGCGCCTGTATTAAACATGTGTTTACGATGGAAGCTTGCGGGGGAATGGATTCTGTGTACCATCACTTCAGCACCTCGGAGAGGGGGGTGGGTTGAAGTTTAATGGAAAGTAGTGATTGCTCAAAAATCCTGCTTAGGGTGATACACGGGAAAAAACAACAAAATAACAAACGCTGGCCTTCCAACTTTTACTGATCACTCACCGAATAATAATGATGATAATAATAATGATTATTGTTATTGATGTAGTTGTTGTATATGTGCACAATGACTAATACGTGCTTTCTCTTCGTGTTTCTTCGTGGCAGACTGAACCTTCCGAGAACAGCTTCATCAGCAAAGTGGCAGACCTAATAAAAAGATCCAAATCGCAGCAGTTCTACGGCCTTATGGGCAGGCGCTCAGGTAACACGACATTTCCTTGCATGCAGGAGGTAGATAGAGGCATTACCTGTAGTTGGTATCATGTAGTCATCTTAAATGCTCTTCAAAATATGACACATACGTTTTGATGTTCATTTTCCGTAGAGTCTAGTATACCAAGATACCAATGTAAGAATCATTTGTGTGCAAATTCGATTTAAAATTAAAATAAAACTAAATATATATGCATTTTCATTGAAGAGTATCACTTGTTTACCTTTTGTCTTTGAATACATATAGTGGTTTGTGTGTGTGTGTGTGTGTGTGTGAGCGGGTATACCTTACCTCATGAGGACACAATGTCCCCACAATGTGATGAATACTTGTATTCTTTCCCTTATGGGGACCAATTTAATAAAAATCTGTGACTGCTATGAAAAAACTAAAAGTTACTTATGTTTTTGTATACAGTACTTAAGGGTGGGTAGGGGTTAAGGCTGTCATAGTTAGCGTTAGCATTTTTCCCATAGAAATGAATGAGCAGTGCCCATAAAGATATACACTGCTATGTCAGTATCAGATATGTATACAGATGTTATAAAAGAAAGGTGATTCCCAAGTCTGTCTTTTAATGGGAAAATATCAGACCTAGAATGTAGGGAAAAGAATATGTTCGCTTCATTTTGTGAGATATAAATTTAAGTGAACATTAAGAGGAATACAGCACAATTTTGTAGAATTTCCTGCATTGCTACTGCATCTTCTAAGAAACGACAAGCTATTCTAACTTGTCAAATACAAAACTGTTGTTTGGTGCATGTTTTAGTTTGTTAATTCTAATTTGTCTTGCAAAGTAGTAATAGTGACAGTATGAATGTCAGTGTGCTCTACTGAATACTTAAATGTAGATATGTAGTTAACCTTATGTATTAGTTGAACTGATGTAAAACGAAACCTTCTTTATAGGCATCCAACTACCTGCACGTCAAGGTCGAAAAAGTAAGTTTAATTCAGCTGTTGAATTTGTTTTACTGTAAAACCTAAATGGCACTTTCACAAACACTTACATGAAAATAAGTGATTTTTGAAACCATAAAGTATATGCACACTGCACGAGCCAGTTACCAGGCTGCACCACCGTGAGACTCTTGCACCATCATTTGTCTCAACTTTATCGATGACTCATCTTGCACGGAGCATGAAGCATTTTCGATAGACCATGTATGGGGGCCTGTTCTGCTAATTTAATGATTTAAATGACCTCAATCCAGTCTCCAAATTACATGGACAAATGTGTTAATATGTATAAATATTAATCATATTTTAAGAATTCAAAACAAGTCAAACTGTTGGGTTCTGTAATACTAACACTAATGTTATATTGTTCATATTACTTATATTATCTTTTTTGTGTAGAATAACTGAAATTTTATTTTATGTTATTTGTGTTATGTCATTTGATAACTAAGCTTAGTAACAAGTAGTCAAGTAACATGTTCATTCTCCAATGACTTAACACAGTATATCTACAAAGTATCCAGTAGATAAATAATTAAATAATTCATAATTACCTTTAATTTAAGAAGATTAATATTACGCACAACTCAAGTGTTGCTTGCATATTACAACCTGGAGCGCTGCTGTTGAGTTACGAAGGACCTGTGACAGTGTGGTAAATTACAGCGGTAATAAAATCTATTCCAAAAAACATTTTTTGACACGAAGCCCAGAACGCACATCATTCATATTTTCTAATTATATAAATTATATCTAATTTAAATAATTAGCAGCACTCTAAATAGTCATGGTACTTATGAAAAAAAAGTATTATTAAAACGAAAGTTTAAAAAATGTTGAAATATGTCAAAAATATTATTAAATATAGTGAACATTTTTTCAACAGCAAGCATGCTATACTGCATGAATGTATTTTTCAAATTACTCTTCCAACAGGAAATAAAGGAGAGATGTTTGTTGGACTTATGGGAAGGAGATCATCCAGTGGAGGTAGAACCCAAATTTCTCTTTGAAATGATAACAATGGATGCAACTTCTTTTTGAAGAAATCCTGCTCAGTCAGTTTTTCCCAGTACTTGTTTTATGGAATGTAAATGGACTGCATTTATATAGCACTATTTTACTCCGACAAGTACTCAAAGTGCTTTACAAGACATGCCTCACACCCCACACATTCACACACTGGTGGCAAAGGCTGCCATGCAAGGCACCAACCTGCACACTGGGAGCAGTTAGGGGTTCAGCATCTAGCTCAAGGACACTTTGATGGGGTCAGGAGGAATCAGGGCTTGAACCTGCAATCTCTGGTTGCCAAACGATAGCACTACCTCCTGCGCCACCATTTTCCCCCAAACAAATGATATCAAATGACTCTGTTTTCATAATTATAAACTTTAAAGAACCATTAATATACCATACTATGTGAATTTACAGTTTTTGTAATTAATAACCATAAAATATATTTTTTTATTTATTTGGCAGAATTTCAAGAGGAGTGGAACAAACCTCAGTTCTACTGACGATTACCCATGAAAGACATTGTTATTTAACAATATTTCTCTTTAATTACCTTTGTCTTTTGTTCAACTTGTTGGCAGCCCATCAGAATTATGCAATCAATTCCTAAACATTTTAATGAGAAATTAATGTAACAGTAACCAACAGGAAAATGTCACAACAGGATTTTCAATCTATGCTCATCCTTATACAGTACTCTCCCTTGGCATTTCACCAAGTGGAGAAACGCACTTTCAAAGCTGTCCTACATCCATTTAAATTTTGTATAGTAGAGTCAAAGTAAAATTATTGTATGATTATTCACTAATTGTGACTGCATATGTATATTTGTGTCTAGCTGTTGCTGAAAGGATTTCCCTCAGCGTTGTGGTAACAAAGTTGCTAACACAATAAAAGATTGATTACTTTGATGTGACAGTGTCTGATTAAGTTGTCGCAGTGTCAGTAAAGCATGTAGAGAGAAGATTTTGTCCAGTGCCGGAATCAGTCCAGCTTGCCTCTTACCCTGACCTAACCAGGGCAGCGTGGGACAGGGTGCGAGGGACAGGGTGCGAGGGACAGGGTGACGACCATACAGATATTGCTAAAAGTTCTGGGTATCAGTATTGTGACAATTACTGCTTTCAGAGCATCTGTTACTCTCATATGCTGATCATACTGTGGGTTCCTGCTCTATGAGTGCAAATACCAAACATGTCCTGTAGTTCAGTATCACTGTCCACTGCAAGTTTACTCATCGTTGTGAAAATGGGGAAATTGGGAAAGAATTCTGGCATAATGTGACTTTTCTTGACAATATTGATTGAAGGAGAGGTGAAAGTCTGTTTGTAAAATGAAAGCCTGGCTTTAGCTACAGTCACTCCACGGCCACTTTTAAGCAGATAATATGGACCGGGAAGATTCACCTTTTTCTGGCAGCCATAAGGCTTTTCACATCACACCCAAATATTCCCCACTCTGGGAGAATTTGTGGCAGACTTTTGTACATTTCCTGTTTGCATTGTTTCAAACCAGTACCTTTCCTGAACACCTTTATGTTCTCTATTTTAATCCACACATAGTCACACTGTTTGCTTCAGCATCGCCTCCCTTTGGGATTCAGTGATGTTCTTTCTCATTCTCCTGTCAACTGAAATACAGTCGACATAAGAATCTGTTTAATGTTCCCCATTGATCATCGCCGCTCTGTCTTTCTTAGTGAATCTTTTGTCCAGTATTAAAGAGCTCCATAGAACGATATCTGATGAACCCACTGCATTTTTCTTTGAGTCTATATATTCTGTGGTATTGCCAGGTCAGCTGCTGTAATACAATGGACACCCAGTCTGCTAAACTAGCCCCCGCAGGTGTGTCATCTTCCATCATTAAAATCTCTGCTTTTGTCACCACAAAGTGGCCACCTTTTTCTCCAGAACAAGATGTTCACCATTTAGTGAGTTTAAAACCTACTGGAAGGGGCCACATGAAGAATTCAGCAGTTATTTGATGGTAAATGTTGAATATATGTTTCCTGGCTCAGGAAACAAATGTCTTTTTAGATTTACTTAAGTTTATTAACTTAAGTAATTAGTCTGAGAACTAATTTATTTGTGTACGTTTAGCCATAAATAGAACCAATCACTTGTGATTTCTGCCCTTCTCTAGAGACAAAGAATAGTTTCAGCTATTTTATGGAATATTCAGTTTCCTATCGGTTTTGACAGGCGGTGCATAGACACACGTGCCGTGTGTGGATGGGCGTTGCCTTGGTGAAGGACTGTACCAGAGTGCTGTCTCAGGAGGGGCAAGACATGCGGATGCAGGATGTCACTGACATTCCACTATGCTGTCAGGGTCCCCCGAATCACTAACAGAGATGATGTGAAGTTAAATCCTATGGCTCCTCACACCATGATGCCAGGAGTAACATTGCAGCTTCTGCTGCAACATTGGCAGGATTGCTCCTCTTTGCTCGGCGTGGCCCTAGGCGCCCACAATGGTCATCGGCGGTAATGCAGAACCGAGAGTCATCACTGAACATGGTATGATGGTACTCATGCCTCCCGGTTACGGCGCCACTCCAAATGCGGCCGTCTCTGCGCCGGTGTTAACGGCAGCCTATGCATGGGATGGTGAACCCATAGTCTGGCTGATGCCAGTCGATGAAACACGATGCAGGATGACGCGGGGTGATATAAAGAGTCCAGTAATTGTGTCTGGATGGTAGGCGTGGATGTCAAGGGGTCACTGTAATGGCTCATGCAAAGCATCCAAATATGACCATTACTTCTGGGTGCTTAACTTTTTTTTGTCACTGATTGTATAAGCAAGTGAATCATATATTTGTACTATTAATACAGAAAGGGTTTGTTTTCTATGCATTTATTGTGTTTTCTGTGTAATTTAACATACCGTTTACAGGAAATAATATGCAGAATACAAATAGGTTCGATAAAGAACAGAGATTTTCCAAAAATTGAGAATCAGGAGATTTGTTTGTTCAGTCAATGAGGTAACTAACAGGTGAACACAGAAATGGATAAGTTACCTAGACTTGTAATGAGAGGCTGATGTGCTCTTTTTTCATAACACCGTATGTTTATTCCGTTTTAAAATCAGGCCAAATGTTATTTTCAAATACCGCCTTGTAGCACTGCACTCGTCTTTGGAGCAGGCATGCGTTGTGAATGACATTCTTTTCACTGCCAGACAGCAAATTATCTTTGAAATCACAAGGTAATTCATAAAAAACTGGCAAGGTAGACGCTAAAACAGAGCAGTAAGCTCTACAAACCTTAATAGCAGTGGGCTTCAAACAGCACAGATAAATTTTTAAAAGCCATCTGCTCTACAAAGATGGTTATAGTTATTCATATTAATTGTGAGGCTTGGCTGTAAAATATATTACAAGTATACACCAAAGTGGTAATACTTTATTTAACAGTAAACAAATATAGTATTATACTATTAATTATGTATTAATTCACCACAAACTAAGTCTTAGTTACATACTGATCTCATGTTAATTCATCATTAATGAATCGTGATGCATATTTAATCTCAACCAATTACTATATTTGTTACTGTATCTGTTAATTCTGTAAACCTTGGTGAACTAGTGAAGGAAGAAGTCATGAATAACACTAGTGAAATACTGATCATGTTTATTCATCATTAAAGAATCATGACACATCTTCTCAAGCAGTGTTAATTTTGTTGATGAAAAAAGTTCGTCAGTTATCGTCAACGAATAAAACGAGACGATAACTAAATAAAAATGATTTTGCAACGCCTAAGACTATGACGAATGTGTTGACAATTTTCTAAATGAGTAAAAACAAGACAAAAATATTTGCCAGAGACGAGACCCGGGTAGAACTAATGTAGCTCGCATAAGACAAGGATCAGTTAGAGAAATTTTCTTGAAGCAAAGGTCCGGAAGATCATAATGTCTAACTATTTAGTGTGATATATATTTAAGTAGCCTATTAGTTGTATCAGCATCTACTAAATAAAGGTAGGGCTGCATTTCGAAGAGAAAACAAATAAAATGTGAAAATTGTGCATGTTTAAACAAACCCTTAGCAAAAAGTAGGTTATTCAAGTGTACTAGGAGTATACGTATTTAACCGTGTAAATATACTTTGGACGTGGCTAATTTCGCGTTTATAATGGTATAATATAGATTTACCGTAAGATTTACTGCGTGAGTCTGTAAGCGTGAGTGTCATGCCAGATTCTTGAGATTTTGCAAACCTGAAAATAACATTTTTTGTTTCAATTGAGTCGATTTATATAACAAATAATATTACTTTATACAGTTGTTAAATTGGGGAAACTTCAACGAACATGAAATCACCAATAAACTTCCTCTAGAAATATTTTTTTTAATATTTCTATTTTAATATTCAGACAGAGCCTATGCATTTAAAGTGATTTTATTTTTGCACTAATGGCACTACTGATAAGTTTGTGTTTGAAATAAGAGTGAAATCTGTGCCTTTGTGTACTGCAGTCAGACCTTAATACCATCCCTTAACATTGGTTTCATTTCATCTTGGTTAACAAGACTTTCTGACATCAAAGGGAAACTAAACATTACACTTTACACTTTTAATTTTAGTCGACTAAATCAACCGTAGTTTTAGTCGACTGTAATCTTGTGATATTTACTCAACTAAAACTAGACTAAAACTAAAATTATTTAGATGACTAAATTATAACTGAAACTAAATTACATTTTAGTCCAAAGACTATGACTAAAGCTAAATAAAAATTTGCTGTCAAAATTATCACTTCTCAAGAAGGAACTATTTTTGTTCATGATTTGTTCATAATTTGTACTTCAGTAGTATCTGAGTTATTACGAAGTATTTATGCTGCAACAAGTAGTGTTACCTAAAAAGTATATTCTCAAAAAAATCGTTTAGAATGGAAAGCAAAAAAATATATATATGTTGGTATGACAATGACTGCTTAAGCATAGTCTAAGAACCCAGAAAACATTTAACTCACATTCAAATAACACATTTTAGACATGTTCTGACCAATCAGCCAGACACCTGTAAAATCTGTGATAAATAAATTTACTCAACTAAAACTAGACTAAAACTAAAATTATTTAGATGACTAAATTATAACTGAAACTATCAGGTGATAGTTTCATACCATTTAGTTAATGGCATAAGACAAAAAGTTTTAAAAATACAGACAAATGGAAAATTGTGTATAATTAAATGCAAATTTGCAGAAGACTGGAGCAGACTCAGCAACTCTCCTTGGTCTACAGTGTACTGTTAAGGAGAGGGGTGTGTGTCTGGAATTTTGTTGGATGCAACGGTCCCCAGTGTGCCAAAGTTTGAGCCCGGGAGGGGTTAGGGGATAGCAGCAGGTTTGTTGGCCTCTGATGGGAGTAGGAACAGACTACAAGTGTTCAGGGGCCAAAAGCACTGTGCTGGGGCTGTAGTTAGCCTGCGTTCTATCCCCGGTTCTGGTTCCGGGTAACTACAGGCAGGGATTCTCTAGCGCAATGCGGGGATAGCTGTTCCCAGAGAACCCATCAGAGCCACTTCTGGTACCAAATTTCAGCTACCCACTTGGACAGACACACGATAATGAACTCCAAGAGTTTTGTAATTAAAAGTAATTAACATCTTATTTTCGAGAAAAACAATGACACCCTGTTCCGTGTTTATTAACGATAAAATTAGGTGGGTCACCATACCCTAAGGGCCATGGGAGCCATAAAGTGGGAGCGGGTTAGGATTATTCCAAGGACCCCTAAGTGACTGGGGCACTAAAAAAATTGGAACATAATTGGGTTGGGGCCCGACATGATAAACATTCATGGGGCCCAAAATCTCTAGCAGAGGCCCTGCTTGAGAGTAGGAGACTTATAGAAAACTTACACATTTCAGTGAATATTCAGCCATTCAATTCTATTGACTTGGCAAGTTACAGCAAATTCCAATCAGTAGGTCATGGCCCTTCTTGTTGATAATGGTTTTAAAGAACTGAGATGGACCTAATAGGGCCATTGGGCTGCAGTGCATGGTCTTAGTGAGCAGCGTGACAGCTAAAGCTCTAAGGTCTCTGTGAAGGTTCTAAATCACTGTTCCTGAGTGATCCAGGCATGACATGACAGCGATTTAGACTGATGCCTATCTCTCACAGACAGGTGGCCTGGCGGAGAAAAAATTTAACCCTGGGGAACCCAGACCACCATTATAGGAAAAATATGTCCATTAGCTAAAATGATCATACAGACCCAGTGAACTGAAAAACAGGTGTTTTGTAAAAATAACCCTTTCCCAGTCCATGTTATGAAATGTTCCATATACTGGACTGTTCATGCTTTTCCAACTTGTTTATTTCACCTATGAAATGAGGACAGAAAAGAAGGAAAAATCAAATCTTTGCAACATTCTCATTTTCAAAATACATTTATTGCGTTTTCCTTTTCATCATTCACCATGTGATGGCAGTAAAACACATGCTTCAAACATGCCAGCCCATCAAGAAACAGGTCAAGTGAACAGACCTGCAAAAAGGTGAACTACACACAGAAAGTGTACTTGTGGTGGGTTGTACAGTAAGGTCTGATGCACCACCTGTATTCCTTCTGTTCTTGTCTGAGGCTGATGTTGAGCACATGGAACATCATCATCACAGTTGCCAGAAAAGTTTCAAAACATCCAAAACCTAGTTGTACATGTTCTATAACATCTAAACATTATGGCTGATGATGCAAAATTTCTGCCACTTACCTATTCACAGCTTGACATGTATTGGGGGTCATATTTATTGTGGAAAACATTCTTGTTAATTCAGTCAGTAATCACTCAATGTGTATACTGGGTCATATATGGTACAGTGGGCTGTAAAGCAAAAAAAAATTCTTAACTTTGACGAGTGCGTTAAATGTGAGGCAGAAATAAAAGGAAAGGTCGTATATGACCCTGTGGGTACCCCAGGGTTAATTAGATGCATCACATACTTAGGGCACAAAAACCGATGGCCATATCTGCATCTGTTGTTCTCAGAATCATTTTCTCCCTTACCAGGTCGCACACTGATTTCGCAGAATACATACATACTTCACTGGAGATGGTGATTAGGCTCTGCCAATGCCATTTTCCCAACCATGGCAGTTATCCAGCAACTGCACAGTGACTAGATCAGCTCCATTATGCTTTTCACATGGACAGCTATCAAAATGTGAATGAGGCTTTTAAGTTCAAGTATATCAACAACATACTGGATAGGTAGGGTACAATTTCCCTTTATTCCTCACTAGATGTGGCTAAGGGCACGAGCAAACAAGAAAGAGGGGATTTCCTCCTCTCTGTTTGAATCGTACTGCTCTTGCACTTTTCCATCTGCCTGTGTGGCGTTTGCATGCTCACTGTGTGTCATCATGGGGTTTCCTCAGGGAACGCCAGCCCACCCCCCCAGTATGAAAGCTGCTGAGGTTGACTGGAGTTGCCAAATTGCCTGTAGATGGAGTTTGCCCTGTGATGGGTTGGTGGCTCACCCTGGAATGTCTCCTGCCTTATACCCATAGGCTCTGGACCCCCCCATGACCCTCAATAAGACAAGTAGTTTCAGAAAATGGATAGATGGACCCCTAAATTAACATGCTTTGTCATTTTCATTTTCCCCTGTCTTTCTGGGAAGACTCCTGGCTCACCGCGCTTTAAATTGCTTTTATGCAGAAAACACTGGGCAGCATGGGGTCACAATCACTGTTTCAATTGTTCAGTGATACAAGGCCCTATAATCTAGAGATAATAGACATTCATACTTCACACATACAAGATAAACTCTGTTTTAGTTAAGGGCATCAGGACCCAATGGATGCCTTTATTGGTTGTCATTTTTATCATGGTTGTCATGGGTAGTTCTGGAAAATCTACCCATGTATTTTTTGTCACATAGTGACCCAGGAGCAGCAATAGGTGCTTAACCAAATGATGACAAAACCGCCTCAGAATACTATTGTTTCAAAAAAAAAAATCAGAGCTGGCTTTCAGAAGAGCTGTCAGTCGAGATTCTATGCCAAAGAAAGTCATAATTTCAAG
Source organism: Mormyrus proboscirostris (assembly GCA_026779585.1). NCBI lineage: Eukaryota > Metazoa > Chordata > Actinopteri > Osteoglossiformes > Mormyridae > Mormyrus > Mormyrus proboscirostris. The sequence continues at coordinate 30,023,162 of JAODKF010000103.1, forward strand.
CATACGTGCTGTGCCCAGGTCATCAATGGAGAACTAATTCCAGCTCTCAGAACTAGATTGGATGCAAAAGGAAGATCTTGACCTGAAAATGCCAAAGCATGAAGAGAATGGGCACAATCTCAGGTGAACTAGGAAGTCTTGGGCATTATGAGCAGGTTATGAACTCCTTGCTAATGAAGATGGTTTGAGCTACATTCTGTATCAGCAGGAGTCAGCTGGAGATCGCCCACGTTCTTCTTTGTCTATGTCTGTTAGCAGAGGCCCTTTTTTGGGTGTACCCCTGCCTGGTGCCCTATGCTGCCTGGAATAGGCTCTAGGTCATGATGACCCTGTCTGGAACTAGTGGTTGGAAGCTGGGTAGCTGGATAAATGACATGAAATAAGCAAATAGAGAGTTCGCCAACACACTAAGAATGATTAAGAGCCAAACCCTTGGATGAAAATGAAAAACATTTTAAAACATTCAGAATAGCATGTGTGTCTGGATGGCCGAGTGGTCTAAGGCGCCAGACTCAAGGTTGTTCTCCTTCCCAGGGTGGGGCTTCTGGTCTCTGAATCGAGGCATGGGTTCAAATCCCACTTCTGACATGATATTTTAGGGGTGTTGTCTGACCCTGCAGGTTACTGTCTGACTGCTTTGTGATTCATCCATCACAACACTGGAAGAATGATAATTGAATTCTGTTTGTGATGCGTAGCATTTTCAAGATATGGTTCAGATTTTTTTAGGCCTTGTCCACGTGTACATGTACCGTTTTTGAAAACTGTTTTTCCTTCTCTGTTGTTAAAAAAAATCTCCAACACCTAATGTTGTAGTGTTTCAGATTGGTCTTGATCTTGAGAACAGTCTTGAGACCACTTTTTAGCAGTCCTGTTAAATAACTTCAACAAGTTGCCAAATTAATTCAAAATCAAAGATATTCATTTGCACTTGGTACTGACCATGTATTCCTTCACAATACTAAGCCAAAGGAAGGTCCCCAATGAAATCGCTGAATTCCACTATCGGAGAAACTCTAATCTCAACATTTATAAGACTATATTTGTAGTGCCTCCAAATTTTCATATTTAATGATAAAATCATTTTTTCCTCATAGGAAGGATGATATCAAGACTCTGTCAGCATGTATGGGTAGAATTGTTTGTTTGTCCAATTTATGGGGTATTCAGAGACTTCAGAGAATGACTTCTTTAAGAGATTTTGATGGGTCCTGCAGATAGAGTGGCACATCATCTGCGTAGAGGTTATTTTTGTGGTTAGTGTTGAGGCTCGATTAACAGGGCGAAAAATGATTGGGAGAGTTGACATCCTTGCCTGGTTCCTCTGCGCAGCGTGAACCTCTGTGATGTTAGTCTGTTATTAAAACACTGTGGCCATTGGCGAACTATATAATATTCTTATCCAATGAATAAACGACTCTACGAAACAAAATTTAACAAGTGTTACATGCAGAAATGTCCAATTTACTCTATCAAATGCCTTTTCTGCATCTAGGGATATAATTACTGTTCGTTTTGTTTTGAGACATGGATTAAATTAAATAATCTATGCATATTATTTGATGAGTGTCTACCTTTGATGAACCCGGTTTGATCCGGATGTATTAATGATTTACTGTTTCAAGTTGGGTGGCGAGTGCTTTACTAATTATTTTGAGATCTGTGTTGATGATTGATAGTGGACAGTAACTGTTGCAAAGGGTGGGGTCTTTGTTGGGTTTTATTTGTACTGTGATGACCGTAGTATTCATGCGCTGGGGGGTTTGTGTGAATCGTGTTTGACAAGTACCATTTTGAAAAGTAGTGGTGAGAGGCCATCAGGTCCTGCAGCGTTATTATTTGACATTTTATTGAATGTGACATGGAGTTTCTTTGTTGTTAGTGGTTTGTGTAATTCATCTATTTGGTCCTTATTAAGTCGGAGTAAATCTATGGTATAGAGGAAGGAGGTAATATCTGATTGACTTGCCTGTTTATCAGGGATGTATAATTTTGTGTAAAATTCCCGAAGTACTTTATTTCATTGGGTGAATATATGATCTGTCCTGACAAGTTGTTTAATGCTGGTATAAGTCATTTTTGTTTGGTATAACTAATTTTGTTTATAGTTGGTTGACCAAATAAACACACAAAATGTTCACGTCTAAGCCTTTGAATCTGAAATTGTGTTTTTTGTGATTTGGTGTGTCAGTTCCTTTTCAACTAACTCTGTGGGATTTTTAGCACAGATGCCATTCTATTGTTCCTGATTCTTCTTTTTTTGTATGATGAAAATGATATGATCTTTCCTCTCAGAACTACCTTCGCTGTTTCCCAGAGTAACGTGGACGAGATTTCAGGAGAGTCACTTATTTCCATGAAGAATATTCTCTCTTTTATGAAGAATGTGTTGAAGTCTGGGTCATTAAGTAGAGATATATTAAATCTCCATCGACCAATCAGTTGCTTGGGTTGGTTGATGTTTAGTTTTATTGAAACGGGGGCATGATCACTGATTAAAATGGGATAAGTTTTGGGTTCTAGGATATTGGAAATAATTGAGTTACTAGAAAGCAAAAAATCAGCACGGGAGTATGATTTATCGGGCTGAGAAAAATGTGAGTATGGTCTGATAATAGGATTTTTTGGCTATCACCAAGATAAAACTCTTAATATATCCATGGATGCCAGTTTCTAGGATTAACGGTAGTGGATGAACTGTCTAAAATGGGGTTGATCACCGCATTAAAGTCACCCCCAATTACTATTGTAGAGTTTGATAAGTTGGGCAATGACCCGAAAAATGTATGGAAGAAAGTGGGGTCATCAGAATTGGGTCCATATATGCTCGCAATAGTGAGGTTTTTGTTGATTGTGGTGTTAACAGGGGTGAAAGTAGTTTTCATTTCTTGCCGGTACTACAATCTTTTAATCACTTTATCATTTTATATCTCTCTTCAG
>JAODKF010000103.1:30026201-30042073 GCA_026779585.1 Mormyrus proboscirostris
TGCAGCGCTCTGTGATGTCGGAATAAACACAAATCACCACAAAAGAGGAACACATTTTTATCGAGGGGATTCTTCACGCCAAACGCCAAAGACCTGTCTGCAGCAGACGTGTGCAAGTGCACCACAGACTAATAGCTATTTCGAGTAGCCTAAACGCTATTCTCTTCATAGAATGCATGTCTCAAATTACATTTTGTGGGTAGATGTGTTTTCAACGTAAACAGTGTATGTTACTCATTGTAAATGTGTTTTTTTAGATCGCATATACCCTCTACTCTTACCAGTACTACATACCGGCTGTAAATCTTATAACGGTACGTCGTACCGGAGTGTACCGGCTTACTTTCACCCCTGGGTGTTAATAATGACATATCACCATTCAGGGTCCATACCAAGCAGAATTTAATATCTTTGATTTGGCATCTATTTGGTAGCTTGTTGAAATTACTAGAAAAGTCTGCAAAAAATTGGTCTCAAGACCAAGACCAATCTCAAGTACTACAACACTAGGATATGGAGATTTTTTTTATAACAGAGAAGGAAAAACACTGTTTTCAAAAATACCCATGTACATGCGGACAAGGTCTAAAAGATCTGAAATGTATCCTGAAAATGCTGTGCATCACAAACAGAATTTAGTCGTCCTTCATCAAGTGTTGTGATAGATCACGGGTGGCCAGTCCTATCCGGAAAGGGCCGGTGTGAATGCAGGGATATTTTTGGGATGAACTTTAGGTCAGCTGTTTAAACCCAGGTGTGAGGAGTCTTCAGTGAATCAGTCTTCTAATTAGTGACCTAATTAGGGAGTTGCAGCGAAAACCCACATACACAGCGGCTCTTTGCGGATAAGATTGGCCACTCCTGTGATAGATGATTCACAAAGCAGAGTCAGACACCACCCCGAAAATATCATGTCAGAAGCCACACCTCAATTCAGAGACCAGAAGCCCCACCACCTTGGGAAGGAGAACAACCTTGAGTCTGGCACCTTAGACCACTCGGCCATCCAGACACACATGACTACAAATGTTTTCAAATGTTTTTCATGCTTCAGTTGAACTAAGGAGATAATGTGCACCATGATAAGATTCCACATCATAACAACACGAAGCATGGAGTGCAGGAATGTTTACTTACACTCATGTATATTTCATTCACATACACCTATTTAATACAGCTGGCAGCACTGAGAGCCAGAGTGACTGGGTGGTAGGGTAGTGGTTATGTATGTGTCCTTGATAGTAGCGTTGCTAGTTTAAGATCTGTGCATGTTTATTGTTATGGCTCAGAGCTGCACTAACTGCATGCAAAGCTTTTTTGGGGGGTAGGGGGACATTTGGGGCTTATACTACACCTGACAGGAAGGTGACCAGTTCGAATCCAAGGGTAAGCGAAGTAATTTCACCATCGAACCTCTGAGCAGGGACCTTAACATAAATTGCTTTAGTGATTGAGTGACTCTGCATGACATCATTTCAAAGAAAAGTATCCACTAAAAAAGTTCAAATGGTAAGTGGATTTCCTCTGACACTGGGGAAGACCAAGTTTAGAAACTTGATTTTACGTTGATATGAAAAGATCTTTAGAGACCGCATCAAATAAAGTGTTAAAAGCAGCACTGCAAATTCAGTACTTCAGCAACCACCAAAAAGACCATGGCAACACCACAGGGAAATATTTGTTCACCATTTTCAGTTTATTGAGGAAAAGCGGGTACAAAAAAAAAAAGGTAACGGTGATACTGATAAATCACTGCTGAGACCCAGATGTGCCCACAATCTTCGTGAGAGCAAAGGGCAAATGGAAAGGTCCTACTCTAGTCATCCATACACAAGTAAGGCGGAGTCTGCGGAGAAGCCAAGCTACATTAACTTCACTATCATTAGCTGCCTGGAACATGCTCATATCTGAAAATATTAAGACACCATGTGACTTGAAGCACACACCATTTCATCCTGGTATGGGGCAAACAGAGCTCAACAAAGGTTTCAAAATGCAGTCTAGCAACTTCATAAGCCTTAGCTATAGCCTAAAGTTCTCAGCTCAAAGTACAGCATGTAGCGAAATGTCCAAAAATGCATGGTGGCCCAATCTTTCTCAAGAGTTTGCCATGGGAATGCATGGATAAAGATGGAGGTGACAGATACAGAAATCTGTTAACCAAATGTGTATTTCACATTTATATCTTTGTGCTAAGGGTGAATTATACAACCAGATACCACTTCAGCTTGACAATCACCATCACTGTGCTCAGGAACATGCCAGCATTTTAAAAGGGATAAAAAAAATTAAAATTACAAAAAACAAAATAAAACAATAAATAGGTATTAGAAAATTGCTGTTGTTTCATTTATTTTTTTCCATCAACTTCTTGGTTTGCAGCCAATGGTTACTCTGTTTTATATACTGGTGCTCAAATTTTTGGGAGGGAAAAAAAAATGCCAAAGGGAAGAAAAAAAAAAAAAATAACTACAACAATACTATAAAATACTAAAAATATCCAATGGGATGATTGGGAAGGATATTATTACGCAATCATTTTGCTGAAGGAAACTATTAACCAACCCTGTAGTATCTGCACATTAGATAGCTAATCTTTTCGATTAAGTACACATGCCTACAGATGTTAAAGGCAGGAGCAAATTATATTTCAAAGTGTGTATGTAAGTGTTGAAGGGCAAGGGGGGTTAGTGAACTTTGACTTTTGCAGGATGACTATTTGAATGTTATCTTCTTCCACAATCCTAACAAAAAAATAATTATTCTACGTATCAGTAAATATAAAGACATGGTTGGCTGATGGCCCCGATCTCATGAGGGTTGTTGGACACTGCATGGTGCAGCTGCTGGCATCTCAAAGCGAACCGCCCACACTCACGGACATTTATACTCTGAACATTGATGATGTCACAGGCCCTGGTACGAAATCTGCTGAGGGCTCGGATCCACAGAAAATAAAGCTTAATGTTTCATTAGGGTATTGTGACAAATGGGTGGGGAAAAATAGGAGGTGTCTTAATACTTTGATTCTGGGCTTTCCCTTTTATGTGTATTCAAGAGTAACATGGACAATACAAGTAATCTGACCAGAAAACTCATCTTCCAGTGGTATTCCAAAGGGACATTACCCACTACAACTGAATCACAGATGAATTACTGAGGGGTTTAAAGAATGATGTCTTTTACAAATAATTTAGAAAGCCAGTCTAACATCTGGCTTGAAGACGAAAACTAATTATTTTCTTCAACATTTTCATTTCTTTTGGCTGAACTTTTTAAAAAAAAAAAAAAAAAAAAAAAAAAATCTAAAGCTAAGAACAAACCAAAGAGCAAAATGAAGTATGAAGAAAACTGGACGCGGAGATCTTGTAGTGATACCCAAAGGAGTAAAACTGAAAATGCACAAAACATCCCTCAATAATTCACAGGAGCAGCCCCCACATTAACCTTACTCTCAATGACAGTGACAGCTCTACACCTACTACTGACTGGTTTGCTATCTGGATAACAGTTTTGTTGAGGGAATCTGCGGGGTACAGTGATCTATGTGGTGAGGTGCTGTGTGCGCCAATTCTATGTTCCTTTGGGTGGGGTCCATTTTAAAGAGCTGGGGTCAATGGTCTTGTTGTTGTTGCCTCTCTTGGTCTCCTTAGCTTTCCATTCATCAATTAGGTCCTAAAAACAAAAGGATAACACAAGTATGTTGAGTTTGAGGTCGCAAGTTCCTCTGCAATCCTAAACGCCACTGAACACCACTGCATAAAAGAAAAAGAACATGCCTGTCTCTTCAAGACAAGGTGCTTTCCTTTCCAATACTTAAGCATCTGGAGGGACTGGAGTGTGCTAACAATATCCACAGGGTTCACCGCTGTCTCCTGGCTGATCTCTGCAAAAGGACCAAGGTGGTTACACTACTATAATGCAATCAAAAACTTATTTTTTCACTTATCTCCACAATCAAGCAGCAGATTCCAAAATAAAGATAATATTCAAATTACAAATAAACGTCAACACAGCCATGTTTTATTTAAAGATCTAGACCTCTAGATCTACCTTTGATAGAGATCTCCTTGCCCTGGAAGTTGTGCAGGTAACGCAACAGCACCTCCTTCCAGTAGCTCCGGTAACTGATGAGGCCCAAGTCGGAAAGGGGACGCTCAGGGGAGCCCACCTTCTCCTCCACTTTGGACAGCAGGTAACCTGAGAAAGCATGCACACTGTATACAGCCTTCCTGTGAAAATATCTCTGGGTGGATGTTACATGTTCAGGCATCAAATGTCCTGTATGTACCTGGCACAGGGCATGGCATTTTATACAGCATTCCTAAACTAATGGATCCTTCAGAAAGTCACTTCCAAACCAGTCATATTTAACTGAATCGTAATTTTTTTTAAAGAATAAACTTTAGTCTTGAAGATCTATCAAACAGGCAGATACTCAACAGGAAATTGTTTCTGAAATGTATTGAAAAAATGAAAACCAAAAACTCCTGCACAGACCAACAGACCACAAACCCGACGAGTGATGGACAGCTAGAAAGGGAACGAGCCACACTCACTGAAATCGATCAGCATCTTGCCGTAACCCTGCCTCATGTATTGTGGCATTGTCAAGATGCAAGACACATTATAGTTCAGGAAGGAATTCTTCTCCTAAAGACAGATTAAAGCAAAGGCAACAAACATTAATGCATAGAAACTGAAACCTGTGGAAATTACAAATCTCAAAAAGGTGCTCTAAACAAGACATGACATCTGAAATTAAGAAGGGCTATAGTGGCCTGAATGCTACCTTAGAGAAATACCCAACGAGATGGCATCCTGTGTTATCCGCCTCTGTCATGACATAGAACAGAAATGGCTCTACGTCGTAGTACAATGTCTTGTGGTCCAGGAAAAGCTTAGCTAGCAGACAGAGATTCTGGCAGTAAATCTGTGGAGGAAAACTGCAGGTCAGAATAAGCCCCATCTCCTTTGTTAGCATCTTGTGAATTAGCATGTCCATCTACCAATCATGACTAAAGACGTTACAAGAGTTACTGTGAGGCGAGTGTTATTTTATAAGTTCTGCTTAGTAGCAGAAAAAAACGGATATGCAGTCTAAGTTGTAAATCAAAAAACCAACCAAACCTAAAATCTATGAAATTAAGGCAGTGTTGCGATGATCTATAGAAAGCTACAAGGTAAACAAAGACTAAGTCAAACTACAAAAGAAAATCTAGAAACTCTCCTAACCTTGTTTTTCTTGCCGTCCACCTCAAAGACAGAGATGGCTCCCTTCCGGTAGATCTCATCCCCAGGAGGGTGTTTCCACACACACTTCGCCTATGGGAATTTGGAAATGAGCACAAACAGAACGTCTATTAGCAATGGCTGCCGGGTCCTATCAGAATAGAGACCACCAATGACGGCCAAAATTAAGCTTCATTTACCATTTGCTGTATGCTCTGACCCCACTAGATAGTGATCTCTGTTTAAAAAAAAAAAAAAAAAAAAAAAAGGGCTCAAGGCATGCCCCAAATTAATCCAAGACCGCCATCTAGTGGGCCCAAAAAAATACAGCAAATGGTTCATGTAGCGTTATTTTGGCCATCACTGGAGACCACATAAGCAGACGTGACTGAAGAAGCAATTTAAATGCTGATATTCTTCTGACCAAAGTCTTACCTTTACTAAACATTAAAAGCAGTATGAGACAGCAATATGAGTTCTTACCATGTGCCTGCGCAGAATGGTCTGGCTCTTCATGTACTTGAGACAGAACTCGCACATGTAGAGACGCCCCAGGCGGGCATACTCCTCGGGGTAAGGCGAGTGGTACCAGGTGCCCAGTTCATAGCGGCCAAACAGGATGGTCTTGATCATGTTGCTCCCCTCAGTGATTTGGCCCTGGAGCCGCAGTTTCTCCTGTGCACATTGGGAGATGAGGAGAGGGGCGAGGAAAACAGACTTAGATACTCTGACAGTGACAGAGAGCCAGGAGGAGAGCAAAGGCTTACGGTGGAATTAGAGTGGAAAGAAGTCGTAGTACATCAACTACTTAGAATTTGGTGATCAGCACATGGGCACCTATCAGGTTCAATGTTTACTGGATTCATGAAGAAAGAGAGTACATGTTAAAAAAAATATAAAGTTTTTATATTTGACACAGCATCCCTGTACTGGATATGTGACTGGAAGATTGGATGGATGGGTAGGTAGGTAGATGGATGGATGGATGGATGGGTGGCTTGTATTTTATTGACCTTGAAATATTGGGGATTATTTTTGTTAAAATCACTTAAGCAAAAAAAAAAAAATAATAATAATAAAAAATCCATTAGTATGTAGCAGTGCATCAAATGACTAACGTGACAATTTGCAATGTGTGTCATCAGGGTCTGTGTTACAGCTCTGTATGTTATCCCTGAATGGAGTGCAGCGGAGTGTCATGGTGCGAAACATCACTCAAGCCCATCCTACCAGCTCACCCCAAGGTGTCACTACAAGCTAAAGGCAAGAGAAGGAGGAAAGGAGAGGAGGTAATGAGTCGTCTCTCTTACAAGATCCTCTGAAGCACGTGCCTGGGCTTTTCTAAAGAGCTCCAGGTCATAATCACTAGTGATGTTCTCAAGAAGAGGCTCTCTGGTGTTGCCGTGGGTCTGCCGGTGCTCCTGGGAAGATCAAGAAGTCAAGTGAGAAAGGGATCATGTCAGTTCAATCACAGCAGCAGGAAGTGTGTGCAACTTCATATTACGCCTGGATCACGAGCTGCCAAGATGGTCAGTAACCCGAGACGCCAGCCTTACCATGTACTTCTCCTTCTGCTCTTTAAGGAGCCCCGCATTCCTCTTCTTCCTCATTTCTGTCACCTTCTCCTTGTACCTCACCTGCCTCTCCGTCGGTGCCTGGTGATGACAGCACAGAGCTGTTTACAAGTGCACAGCCAAGTGCAACAAATCACATCCACCCTCCTTGCCAAACGAGGATGGCACGCTGCTGGTGGTTTACAGTTACAGCCCAAAAGTGAATCCACATCTCATGCCAAACTGAGTGATACTGCCCCCAATAGAATACCTGGTGGCGAGTAGCATGTCTGTTGTTTTCATCCTGCCGGTGCGAAAGCGTCCTCTCTTCCACCTGCTTGTCACGGCTAGTTGCTCGAACCTGCAGGAAAGGAAAGTGATTATTCAACCCAGGTGGTTTACATTCTCGGTGGCTGTGACCGTTACTGCAAATGGACACCTGCCAGTAAAGTGTAATGCTTACCTTGCACTCATCTGCAGACAAGTTATGGTACAGAGGGCATCCAGATATGGAAAAATGCCTCTCGTGTTTTCCCGTTAGGTGACCTGCAGAAATGTCAAAACAACAAAACGCTCATCTCAGTAATCACTATTAAAGTATGCCGTTTGTCTATCAACTATACCTCTGAGTTTCCTCCCAGTCCAAAAAAAATCTGCAGAATAAATGGTTTCTCACAATTGCCAGTGTTAACATGTGTGTGTTCATGTGCTTCTGGGTCCAGGATTTAAGTTCGCAAGGACTGCAGACAATTACTTAGGGATGGATGGAGGCATGAACTGTGTACAGCAAAAACAAAGGTTCTGTACCCACACACTGAGTACTATATGTACATAAATATTTACATGGTATAGGAGGACACTACTTCAAAACAATGCTGACAAAAATATGACTATGGCTGGGGTGGAACATAGATGCAGAACTTAAGGCTCTCCTCATGTTTGGTAGAAACAATGTTGTTATTTTTCACATACCCAAATAAATCCTGAATAGTACTAACTGGCCCCGGAACAATTACGACTATACATTATTTAATACTTAATTGCATCTCAAACACACAGCTATTTAGAAAGACAAGGGCGCACATTGATCTTCTCTCATATCTAGTGTATTTGTACTACAAATTCAAAGATTCAATCTTTGGTCAACAACTTTGTTAAACACCCACCATTTGGAAAGGATCAAGTACATTATTAATGACAGGTAAACGGCACCTCTGGGAAGGGGGTAGAATGGGACTGATTTTAGTCTGGCTCTGTATTCGCAGTTTCTTTTCCATCATATTGAGTGCGTGACTTAGATTACCCAACTATTCATTATGTCATTGTTAATCTATATGCGTTTATGTTTGTTCTACAAAAAGAATAGTGGTATATGCTTTGATCTTCTTAAAGAGGGTACTTATATTGCTTCTCAAAATAAATATTTGCATTTCCCTTTCCAATTTACTGACAGTTTAATTCTTAAGCAAGCAATGGACATGCATCTATTCACACTATACCCAGAAATACTGCAGAGACATCGATATTCCTTGAGGAACAGGTTGGAAGCCTTTGCATTACCTAATGAGTTGCAGCCTGGAGTCGGACACTTCATGTTGAAGTTATAGCTCTCATGGAAGCGGCGGCGCTTGGGCCGATGGGAGAGGTCACTGCCGGAGTCCTTGTGGGACATGTCCTTGGCTAAGCTTTCGTCATGGGAGGCATTCGGGCTTGAGATGTCAATGTCGGACTCCGACGACGGGGCGTTGCCAGTGGGAGTCCGGGGCGGAGACTCATCATGATCGACGGCATGCTTGAGGTCTGGTGCGCCAGGATGAGAGAGGAAGAAAGGAAAGTGGGGACTATGGGAAAAGATAGGCGCACACTCACAAAGCACATGGGAGAGGAACCTTCTCTAGTGCGCACATATCCCCCCCCCCCCAAAAGGAAAAGACACTATGTTCAGCATACATGACAGTTGCTCTTTGTGGGAAGGTGGGCACTTCACTACTCCATTCACACGGCTAATACTCACACAACTCAATGTCAGTATCCAGGAAGTCACTGTGACAATGACATGCAGATACACTCCCTCATACTCCAGCCACTGCAAAAATACTTTCATGAATCATAAAAAAAAAATAAAAAACAAACTTACCAAAATTATCTATAATGGCATTTCTAAAAATCCCACCACGTGCAACTGCTTGAATGCCTCTTTTCTACTTCACAATTGTCAACTGTTTTTAAGCAAAGAAATAAATCCTATTTTTAAACTAGCAATGTCCTTTAAATTCCAGAGCTTGAAGTGCTTGTACACTGTCCTTTCTCTTTCCAAAAACCAACTCTGGTTTCCTGCCCTGCGATGATCTGCTGAGCAGCCAGAGTGCCATCAGACTGCATTCTCATATGCCCCTTATGTACTGAAATATATTTGCTTTCAACATCCAGGACTTGACAGCATTCTTTATCAGAATTCGTTTTTATACACCAAGGTATCTTATGCCACAAAATGCAATATACCAACCACCCTGTGAACCCTATGGACGACAGAGGAAACCCAGACTTAAGAAATCACCATTTTGCACATTTTTTACAAACAAAATTCATTGCAGTTGTTCAGACGAAAAGGCTAAAGAAAAATTAATACTTATATCACAGCTGGTGTCCCAAAGTTCCAGCTAAATTTATGATTCCACAATTTATATACAACTGATGTCACTCTCAAAAATGCAGCACAAGTGACATTCACAAAAAAAGAGCAGGCAAAACAAAATAAAACATAACCCATCAGACCTAAACAGTTTCAAAGCACTTGAAAATATGAATACACCACTTCTCATTAGTTCTCAGGTACACAAAGAACCCCAATACACAATAACAGTAATAGACATGCCCACCATATATCGAGAAAGGATAAAGACCGAGCACACGTTTCCACTGAAATTTTAAATCTTAGAGCGGCACTTCCAAAGACCACGCCAGAGAGTTCTTTGCACGTCATCATCAATTAACACAGTTTAGGTGAAAACAAACATGTTTTGCTGACTGCAGGGAATGCAAAGAAGTGCTTAAATACTCATTGGAAGACATTTCTGGAAATTGATTATGCATTTAATTGAAATTGGACTGGTTTCCTATTGAGCAAGGATTAGATCCTGGTGTGTTGCAAAAATATTCACATCATTACCTCCACTTACCTATCAGAAGGAATCATGTAATTTGAGTTTGTTAGAACTTTTGCTTTCAGGGAATTTCAGCTTTCATCTGCTACACCTTATGGCATAAGAACCTTAGAGTATGAAGTCACTAACAATGTTACTTGGATCATGTGCCCCTGGAATCATTTTCAAACATACGCAGTTACCATCACACCTTCCCCAGTTCTAATAAAGACAAGGCAGAGCGGGAAAACAAAGAGCAATGCATTTCAGTACAGCCATGTGTAGCACAAGATGATGTACTGTGTCTATGATCAGTAGGAGACAGCACGGGAAAATACAAGAACTCAGTTCCAGGTGGGGCAAAAGGCAAGCCAAAGAAACAGAACAGGGAGCCAAAAAGCCACAAGAATGACATCATGGATGAGTGTCAGTGGGACTCAAAAGTGTCCTTGTGTGTCAGACTCGAGCAGTAAGCTTGGCGATTGGGCTTTTTTTTTTGGAAATCATTGCTGGTGATCTGATCTCAGAATAATGTGTGGACTCGGGACTGGGGAAGAGTCCTAATTAAACGTTTGGTTGGGAGGATAGCAGCTTTAAAGCAAGGATTCAGCATCTTTTCAGCAGACACTAAAATGCTGTTGTTCAAGATTAACATTTTGAACGGACAATCTAAAACTACTGATATGTAAATTGACATCACTGACAATTTCTGATAATTCAAGGTCTCCCAGATAGCGATGTTCGAATTCATTTGTCTAATCAGTGAATAGTTATTTTGGGATGGTTCCTAAAAGGTAATTGATGTAAATTTTTAAGTCATTGGGACTGGTTTCCAGCTTCCAATTGCTCTGTGAATTGAGAATATCCGTTTAACTCAAACTAGGACTCTTCAAAAGGGAAGCCGTTTCTGAGATCTTGTTGAAGCCAGCGGATTTCACAGTGGCCATTTTAAGTGGGGCACCAACAGATGCTACTTCAGATCTAAAGACCTTCCCTGAATGCTAAAGATAAAACCTTTAGATTTAACCAAATCCCAAATGGCAAAACATGCAAGCAAATTGGGTTGTCCATATTTTAATATATCCATTCATAAGTATCCTTTTTACTACAGAATGGAGTTGTGATATGCCAGGTTACAATTTTCGTAAATTTTATTATAATTACCTTACAGTTTAAGTATTTGCTATTAAAAAGACACTTAGCTTAGCACATGAACTTAACACTCTGAACTAGCTTCATTGGTCTCCCCAGAATGACTTATTTAATTCCAAACTACAAAATGGGAAAAAAATAGATAGGAGCTGATCAATTTTGGGTGTGGAGAACTGAGTTCCCAGGAGAGCGGAGGAAACTGTAGTATGGAGAGGGCTAGACTGCGGGGTGAAGAGTGTGTGGCGATGCTGGCTCCTCCGGAACATTCTGAAGCCCCGTCGCCTACCCCTGTCTGAGTAGTCCACCGCCTGCTCCGTGTCGGACCCAGAGGAGCGACTCTGCCGAAGGGGGTATTTCTTGGGGGTAACTGGTGCCCCCTGTTGTTGGCTACGGGTCACGCGCCTGGTGGAAAAGGCGGCATCTTCTGAACCCAGGGCCGGTACGTTCCGGACTGGACTGGAATCTAAAAAGAAAGCCTTTACATTTTAACAGACATCTTCTGCTTCCAACCTTGGGGTTGAGCACTGAGTCATGTTAATCTTAGAAATACTGATAACCAGTACTTTAAATTAATGTGTCGCGTCATTATAGTATAGTAATTTATGTATTCTAAAGCCTAGCCTGTATAGTAATGTATTCTAAAGCCTGCCTGATCATTGATCCTAAAAATAAGTAAATGAAAAATTAAAAAAAAATAAAAGAACTGGAGCAACTTATTGTACTGTTTTACAGTAATACAGTAGTTGATCGCAAGGCTGTTACTGCAAGGCTGGGAAGTTCACATCACAATCTTACACATTCAGGTGGTGTTACCATAAGCCTGGCCCTGTAAAATGCTTATAATATAATACCCTTGCCTATTTGATTTTCCTCACAACAAAAAAAAAAAAATTACCAGAATTTAAGAAATTTTTCAGGCACACAGAATACACTTCATTTCTGGCTGCTCACTAAAAGCTGATAAGCCCTAAATAAGACACCAAATAGTACTGTATTTTTTTATGAACATGCTGCTTAAGTGTAAATGGCCAGCGCCCCTCACAATACGCTCAGTTTCTGATCACTGTAGTGCTGCACAAAATCTGTCTTGTGCACCGTTTCGACCGAGTCACTCATGAACCTCTGGCACCATAAGTTCCAGACCCAAGATCTCGCAAAGCAAGTTACCGATTTAATTTTGAAGTCAGCGTGACATCCAGGGCCCCTCTTCCTTCTCCTAATTTCCTCAACTTTGATGTCTGCATCGACAGCGTCTTTTACTTACTCACGGCTGCACCAGCCAGAGAAGCACCACTGCTGATGTGTTTACAGACGACACTATGGAAATCAGTGGATGCTGATGTTTCAGAATGCATCGACTTTACAGAATTTAAGATGAGAATGACACATGACACAATGCTTGAATAAATGAAGTCGCGGCATGAACCCTGTAGATACCTACCATACTTCTGATATGCTGGTGGTTTAGAATATACCAATTTTTAACTATAGCGAGAAATGCTATTGTGTCACTAGCACCACCTTTTATTAACATAAAGATTCTGATCTTTCCTCATTTGATTGAGAATAAAGCAGAAACCAGAGAAATGCAGGAGACCCCACTTAGACATTGATGCAATAACTCATTGTTGCAACCAACCAACAATGCAGTCACTCGCAGGTTGATGAAATGAATCGCCCCTGCATTTGAAAGTAGCATACTCCCAAGCTGTGCCAATTGGGAATATAGTTAGTTATAGATCATTTACTGATATACCAATCCATACAAATGGCTCTAAAGGGTGAATAAGGCCAATAAGAGGCCAAGAAGAGCAAGAAGACGTTGGTGCCAGTACTAGCACAAGAAAATACCACATAAATTCCATAAATAATCCTGTCCTCATTAAACCAAATGCAGTTCTTTCCAACAAGAATTTATATGCAGCCGACTGCGACCTGGACAATCCGAAAAGACTATGCATGCTCTGACAACATGGAACAATGCATTAATACAGCAGCAGAGAATTACGCATCGTGTGTCCGGAGGATCAAATTGTATTTTAAGACCAACGTTTTCAGAACAGCAATATAAGGCATATAAGAAGCAAGAGATAAAGGTATCTTGAAACTGAAAAGTTGTACAAGGTCTCTCAGATAAGGCATCTCTTGCATCATGCTGCAAGGTGTCACAGCACCAGCAACAGCAAGAAATATTTCAAGTATCTGACTTGCTAGAAAAAAAGACGTACCTTGGGAGCTCTGGCTAAGGCGCACGGAGGCACGAGTTAGACGAGTGTTTTTGCGCGTGTTCACATCGCTCTCAGAGCTGTCCGTGTGCTCCAGATCAGCGGACGAGTCTGAATCTTCAGTGCCGTCCGAGCTGCTTCCTGCAGTCCTCTAAAGCAAAATGTCAAGGGCGTAAGTTTGGCTGCAACACTGGTAGGGGACCAAATCATCCCCGAACTTACCGCCCCCTTCAACTCACAAGGTACTAACAACATCGGCACGGACCTGTCCCTTCCGTCCATACCCAAATAATAAATAATAATAATAATACATTTTATTTAAAGGTACTCGAAGACGCTTTACATAAAATTACTGACAAATTACTGATGGCAAATCTGCGCCATCGTAAAACATTACTATTAATCGTGTTAAACTGCCTTTGTAGATTTCAGGAAAACTTACCCTATTCCAAAACTTTCAACAAAAATTGATAGAATTTATAAGGTACCCCAACCAATGTTTGACAATGATTTCCCACATTTAAATTACTTACATTTTATGAGAAAGAAAATGTATTAGGGCGTTTTACTAAAGTGGGGCTTTGCTACACCATATTCAATACGCTTCATACGTTAAGCAACAATAACCGTAATAATCAGAAACACCAAATAATTCAGTAATTATACATTTCGTACTGGTTCAAATCCAGAACATTAAAATTCAGACATTAGGTGGCGGTATTAATTATGTTAAAGCAAATACAGCCATCATATTAACATAAATATCCCTGCGGCACAAAAGATTAACTTAAAATGACAGTAAACAAAGTAATCGTACATGAAACATGATTGAAAAGGCCGTATAAACATTTTGCAGACAAAATGTCTCTATACAATTCTACAGTAAAACTATGTAATACACGATTAATGTAGGGCAACGAATGTTACGCATCCTTCGCCATATTACCCTCGGACACACTATTACAATCCAACTGTGGCGCCGAAGAAGAAAGGAACCAATCAAAAAAGAAAGGGGGTGGGCTAAGCGGGTTACATGCAACCACTTCCACCACTCGTAGTTTCGTTTACCTATACAATATCCAATCACGACGTACTGAAATCAGACTGGCTACTAGGCCGCAACTGAAGCCTGGAGCTGAATTGTATATGTTCTACCGACGGGCTTGTCGCAAACCCCGCAACCGAAGCTAGGGCTTCACTCGCTGGTGGGCGTGTGAGCTCAATGAATGTCTCTCACGCCTCAGACAAAATGTTAGATAACATAAAACTCCCGTACCGCTTGAACCTGTGACTGCACTAACAGTGAAATCTCCACTCAGTTTTATATACATTTCAACAATAAAGATATTATGAGCAATAATTACATGGAAATGCTATTTTTGCCATTTTGTTTTTAGCTCGGCTGCTAGCCGCGAGGACAGTATTAACGCAGTCTTACCTTTCTGCGAGGCATGGTTTTCTCGGGTTGCTGACAGAGCCCTATTTTCGGGGTGTTAATGCGTTCCGAAGCGAATACAACGCCAGACGGCGTATTCTGACTGCCGTTGCGGTTGTTGTTGCTGTTTTAGTCCGTAACTGTGCAGCGATTAGCGCCGCACACGGGCTATTTTTCCGCTCCCAGTCCTCACTTCCGGCGAGAGCGGGGAAGAAGGGAATGGGGGTGTTTGCAATGCGCGCGACATATGCGCTTTATTTTCGCGCGTTGTTGTCACTTGAACTAATGGTATCAAACACCGTAACTGCACCTTGTATTTGTGAATGCGATAGTGAAATATTCATATGCATTGAAAGTATTGCTGGTGGAGCTGATAACACCCATTTGGTAGGGTTAAGGAAGTTCATATAAACAACAAAAAAGAATTGGTCAGCAATGTCTTGGGTAGATTGGCTGAAAAAATGGGGGTCTCGGTGGGATTAAATATCCAAAGGGTGTGGAATGACACTGATGTCAACGTTGTTAGACTTGATTTGCATGTGCTCACATGTCGCGAGGTCTAAATCTC
Organism: Mormyrus proboscirostris; assembly: GCA_026779585.1. Lineage (NCBI taxonomy): Eukaryota > Metazoa > Chordata > Actinopteri > Osteoglossiformes > Mormyridae > Mormyrus > Mormyrus proboscirostris. Next base: position 30,041,510 of record JAODKF010000103.1, read on the forward strand.
ACGGGTTGCCGTGCGCTTCAACCGGTCAATATGACTGACTACGGTATGTGCTGTATAGCAGACGTGAAATGAGAATCGTTCCGGTCGACGGATTTACTGTTGCCACCTCCTAATTAACAACTCTTACCGTCGCAGCTCCTAACCCGATCGACAACTTAAAGACCTACAAGTTTTTAAGCATCCATCTCATTGTTTTCACCTCAGCTAGATTGGCATGTAAGACAGTGGGTAATGCTAAATATATGTTCCCCCTTATAAACAAAAGGAATTCAAACAAACAATGGTTACCTTTATGAGTTGATTCATTCTCCATAAAACTCAGTAACCATTGCAGATACAATGAGAACAAGATTTGAAAAAAGCTTATGTACAGGTGAATAGATAGGCCTACTGTATAGGGCTACAATAAACTTATAAGGAATGAGATTTTAGATGCACAATCAGGGACAGATTACGGACCAGGCCAGCGGGGCCGCTGCCCAGGGGTCCTTGGGGTGCAGGGGGCCCGTGGGGCCCCTAGCCCAAAACAATTTGCAACGCTTATCAACAATGTATTTTCATTTG
>JAODKF010000103.1:30055630-30070289 GCA_026779585.1 Mormyrus proboscirostris
GGTGGGCGTAGATGACAGGAAGCCCATTAAACTGTAAAACGACCCCAGGGAGCGACGCAGTGGTGCGGCACATAGAACCGCGAGCTCTGCACCTCATGTGAGGCGTCTAGATGCGCAGGTGCCGGAGCCGCTGCCCACGCTGGCAGAGCGGGGCGGGATGGGTCTGGGGGACGCGGGCGCGAGACTTCACGATTTCTCACCTCGCCTCGCTTCTCAGCGCGACAACACTCCTCTGGCCCCTGTCCACCTGGCCGCCGGCACGTAACCGGGCGGCGCGAGGATCAGCAGGTGCCGCGGTGAAGACCCAGCGGCCCCGAGCCGCGGCTGGCATCAAGCGCGGTAAACACTGCTCAGTACGCACCGAGCCGGCACCACTGTGGCCCTGCACATACGCTGGGCCACTCGCTCCCCCCCGCCGTCTTTATCCAAGGCTCACGAGCGCTGAAACGGCACTATCGGGGGGGGGTTGTGTGTCATATTCTGGGGACGAAACAGACAAAGAGAGAGAGACAGGAATAGCCAGAAACGATAGACAGAATAGGGATGCAATACAGGGGGGGTGGAAAGAAAAAAAAAAAAGAGAGAATAAAGGAAAGAATTGACACCATCGGATAGGGAAGAGCGGCAGGAAAGATGGATTTATGGGAGGATGAGAAGCCAGTTCTCAGACCCCCCCCAAGCCTGATTAACGCCCGCAGTCTCATTGCTCACGGAGACCAGTTACATAATGCGCGATAATCACGGCATGGAGGCCCGGCCTCAGCGAGGAGATGGGTGCATGATCTTTAGGCAAACCGGCATCTCCAGATCTCTCCCTACCTCCTCACGCTGGTGTATTGTGGGTCTGGGCAGCTCCAACCCAACTCCAGCAAGGATTTACACCACACCTTTCTATCTGCAGAGTCATCCCAGGCTACCCACCGAATCTCTCAACATTTTCCTGCCTAATGTCTCTGTTACGCAGCCCTGGCCAAAGGCGGCCAACCGCATGGTCAAACCAGAACCTCCGCAGCAACCTGGTAGCAGTCTGGAGGTGTTGAACCAACTCTGGGCCACACAGGACCAGCTTAGTTCACTGGACTGGTTTATGGTACAGTGCTGTAGCTGGAATTATCCAAGGGAAGATCAGACTGACCGCTATTGTAGAACCATAACACGGTCAACATAAAGGCCGGATCGAGAAGCATCACCGGGGATGGACTTATGATATTAAAAATACATTTGCATTACGAACGCACCGGTTTCCAGAAAAGGCTACAGCCATCTAGAAACTGCACCGCACCACCCGACCCGCAGGAGTCGCTGTTGTCAAACACGGCAAGAGGAGGACGCCATGCTGCACCAACTTGGCACTGCCCGTGGCCCTTGGGGGCTGGGGATGGGCACGTCACACGAACAAAGGTGTTTAAAACCCACAGCGTGAAATGAAGAGAAGCTTTGTTTGCTATTTGCACAAGTAAAAGTATACTGGAATGTGGAGGGTATGTCCAATTATGCGCTCCTTTTTTATGGCGCACGCACGCACACGCACGCACGCACGCACGCACGCACGCACGCACGCACGCACGCACGCACGCACGCACGCACACACACACACACACACACACACACACACACACACACAAAATATGCAGTGTGTGGTAGCTACATGTTTCCAGGGGTTATGTGGTCACATTCCTTCTAGAAGCAGGAAGCTCAGATACAACCCAAAGAAGATGAATTTTAACCTGGGAAAAAAAAATGCCTGGCATGTAAATCACTACTGTCCTTTTTGTAGGAATCTGATCATTACAAGGCTCAGGGTACCTGTAATAACCAGGGGTGAGTTTCATGAAGCTTGATTAACACTACGTCGTTTGTAAGTTCCATCTTTTGACATATAACTTACAAATGACATAGCATTAAGAAGGCTTTGGGAAACAACCCAGATTCCTTTTGATAGCCAATCTACACATGGAATAGGAATAGAGCGGCAAGTCTGAACAAAATCCCACTCAGGCAGTCCAGTGTCGGTCTGCAGCCTGCCTTTCGGGGGGGCTGCAGGGGGCCCAGCTGACCTGCATCCTCTTGATCATCATGAGCTGCTCCACCAGTGGCTGCATTTCGCCGGTCAGGTTCATGGTGCCCTCCAGCATGACGAAGGCGTGGATGGAGGGGAAGGTGGTGTGCAGGGGGGGCTCCGGCTGCACTGAGAGCATCTGGGGGATGCTGGACACAGGTAGAACGCCGCACGTCACAGGCAGAACGCCGCACGCCGCACGTCGCACATCGCAGGCAGAACGGCGCACGTCGCAGGCAGAACGCCGCACGTCGCAGGCAGAACGCCGCACGTCACAGGCAGAACGCCGCACGTCGCAGGCAGAACGCCGCACGTCGCAGGCAGAACGCCGCACGTCGCAGGCAGAACGGCGCACGTCACAGGCAGAACGCCGCACGTCGCAGGCAGAACGGCGCACGTCACAGGCAGAACGGCGCACGTCACAGGCAGAACGCCGCACGCCGCACGTCACAGGCAGAACGCCGCACGCCGCAGGCAGAACGCCGCACGTCGCAGGCAGAACGCCGCACCTATCCATCTATATCAAAGCTGCTTATCCTGGTTAGGATCAGGGGGAGCTGAGAGCCCCCCCCCACAGACACACGCTGGAAGGGATGCCGGTCTATCGCAGGGCACGTACATACGCAGTTAAATACATCCACACATCAGGGCCCAGTCCCCCTAGCCACATGTCCTCAGAATGCAGGGGGAAACAAGAATCGCCGTTCGAGCTGCAGGTTTCAGCGTAATTTCACCTGCAGCCACCTACCCCACCTCAGGGTCTGTCATTCCATCTTCCTGTATCGACTTGTGCACCATCAGGGTAAGCACAGCTATACTCTCCTCCAATCAGACCTGTTACCGCCTCGTCCAGCCAGCTCTCACCTCTTCACCTGTGACACGCACTCCTCCAGCTTTCCTTTCAGCGTCTGATTGGTCAGGCTGTTTAGGCTGTCCGACACTCTAGCCAATGCCTGCTCCACATTGGACCATGAGGCTGTCAAACAGAGGAAGGAGACAAATCACAAAACAATGACCAAGCTATCTATATCACCACAAAACGGGATAAAAAAAGGGGTATGGGGGGTTTAAATTATGTGATGTAAAGGGTCTGCATCTGAAAACAGCAGGCATGTGAAGTAATTGTTTGGTACACAATGAAACCACCCACTTAAAAATGTTATATTAAACACTGGAATAAAAAATGATGCTAAAATGAATATTTCTACAGTTAAAGGGATTGGTTTTAACAAGATCTAAGTGGCTGGCAGGGTGCGGTTAAATAGAGTGTTAAACTGTATTGAGACAGCATGGAGGGGAGAGAGAGTTGCTCAGTCTGCCCCCTAATGGTGAAAAGTGAGCTGTGATTATATTAGCATTCAGATGAATCAGCTGAGCGTCCTCACCCGGCTCCTCTAGACGGGCGATGTGGATGAGGGCTTTGTTCTTGGTGCTCTGCAGCAGGCCCTCCAGCCGCTGCAAGCAGGCGTGCAGCCCAGCTTCACCCCCCGGCGACTCGCCCTGCTCCCGTAGCCGCTCGCAGTACCAGGCGCAGCCCTGCAGCAGCCACACCGTCGCTCCCAGCAGCGCCCGGCACAGCCCGATGCACTCCTCCGCCTTCCCGTGGCAGCTGGTGGGAGAGGGAGAAAAAAATACGGGGGGGTTACTGCACAGTAAAGCACGGGAACCAGGCGGAGGGTAGAGCACTGAATCACCCCCTGCGTTGTAACAGTGCAGAGACTGTCATCAGGATGTGTGTGTGTGTCTCCATCACTGAGGCTGATGTGATATCAACCTCAGTGCACTGTCAATGATCCAATATGTTAAAGATACATGAGAAGCAACTATTGTAGCGAAATGGTTCACCCCTATTGCGATGTGGTACGATCCGAAACATTTGGATTCAACAGAGATACGATGTGATGGAAAAAATATGATGCTATGCAAGTCAATATGGCACAAACGCAGAAACAGTTTAGAAGGGGGGAAATCAATCAAGACATAAAATTAATGGTCACATTTCTAAATAATGAAGGCATAGGATCTCAACTAATAATTATATATTTAAAAAATTAGATTTTACCAGCGCAAAGATGTTGGAAACGATGCACCCCGAGTTCATCCAAATTGTGCACAATTTCTTCAAGGACAATCGAGAACTTTTATGTGCATAAGTGCAAAATCAGTGAATCTTACCATCCCAATGACTGCATCTGTCACAGCAGCATTTTTAAACTGATGGGCATGACACGCTACAGACTGAAAAACACCATCTTACGGGAGGTGCAAAAAGCAGTTTGTGAAACACTGTTTTACAGGACTGAAGTGCTTCCCTTCTACAACAGAATTAAAGCAAAAAACAGTCTGTACACTTCATTCCACTCGTTAGTTTTCACATGAAATATCAAGTTTTGTGTATCACGCAATGCCATGCTAATTTCTATACCCAACTGGGTGGATTGTATTCCGATGGTTATCAGTTTTAATCGTACCTTAATAGCCCCCCCTAAAGGATTTTTAAATAAGAACCAAAAAAAAAGTGCTGAAACACTTTAGTGTTTCTCAAACCAGTCATCAGGGACTAACAGAGAGTCCACAGTTTTGGCCCCTCCCATCTTCCCAGGAGCTGGGTGGGAGCAAAAACATGAACTGACTGGCAGGGAGGTGGGAGGAACTCAAACGTGGACCATCTAGGGGTCCCTGGGGACCAGGCTGGGAAGCACTACCTTAAACAATGTTTACACCACCCCTGCAACAGCGGGTCCTGTGCATTCTGCCTTTTTGTAGTTTTTTTTTTAAACATTTCTATCCCCTCTGACTCTGTGTGGTTTGGCAATTGCAGCATTGGATGTACGGTGTTGCTGACCCTCAGGAATGAACAATTTATTAGTCTCTGTCTATCTAAACTACAAGTGTAGCATCTGCAACAGAACCACTACTGGCGATGGGTCTGAGGGCGGGACGAACCTGAGGCGGGGAGTGAACATGTCCATTATCTCCAGCAGAGCCTTGACGCACAGCCCTCGGGAGAAGTCATCAAACTGGAGAAGCAGAGGGTGTGACCATTAGTCCAGCACTGTCATAATTCAGGGGCACAGGGTGGTCTGGGAGGCACAGGAAGAGGGAGAAAGCAGGCCAACAAGGACTCACCTTACTGACAGCTGTCAGTACGCTGGAATAGGACACCATCTGAGACAAAACGATGAAAAGAGGGACTTCATTTCAAATCGAACAAATTAAGTCAATATATTATTACATATTGTTCACTGTATAGAGTTTGCAATTGAAACCCATAGGAATAATATACACAGACACCTCTACTGTGCAGGACTAATGTCCCGACAAATCTTTCTCCAGTAATATTTTACATTTAATGTGGCTGCAAACTAAATAACCATTCTATGTGGGGAATTGGCCAAGAAAATGACGACACTTAAAGCTTGGTCATTCTATGCCCAATGGCATTATTTTAGCTACTACTCAAGTGACAGTTGTAGAAATTCACACAGTGACCCAGTGGGACCCCCCTGATTCTCACCTGAGAGCTGACGGCATACTTCAAATATGACAGGATGAGGGGGTTGGGTGACGGACCAATCATTGCCTGCTCCATCAAAGCTTCTGCAGAGAAAAAGGTCACTAGTCTTTTTAGACGGCACATAATCCATATCAATCATACATTTGTATGTCACTTAAAACAATTATAATTGTTTAAATACTATTTTGTCCATTTATTTGAGACTGAAACCTACAAAATTACCCAAAACACATTACCCATGTAACACGTAAATATAGTTCGCTTGATGTACTTTTAATGCCCCAAATGTGATGTATTTTCCCCTCTGACCTGCCAGGTTTAGATAGTCCCAGGTGGCCCCTTTCGGGAAGTTCCTTTTAATGTTGACAGCCCATTGGTAGTCACTCCAGCGCTCCTTCCATGCCTGTAAAATGGCCTGTTTAAGGTTGACCACTTTCATCCTGCACGTAGTTTTCTTTCACTACCCTGGACATCAAAGACAAGGAATATAATGGAAGAGCACGTCAAATTTCAGAAATGTAACGATACTTTCTTATAAGTAATAATAACAATAACAATTGAATCAAACGTATAAACAGCAACCCAAAGGATACGAATTTAAGAAAGAATTTTAAGATAAATGACGGAGGTATGCAAGACCACTGAAGCAGGGATAGACGAAGATACATGTAAGAGATCTGAAGCAGCGATACTCTATAATTATAATTTTCTTTTCTACTTATCAAACACAGTGACGTACTCGACACGGCAATCGCAGCAACACAACTGGTGAATTACTTTTTACCATTATTAATAATATACCGACCAAGTCATGTATATGGTACCAAGTGATGCAAGTGGCATTTGCACGCTTAAAACATGCAAAATGTAAAAATAAGAACAAACAAAAGCACAGTTATTACTTGAAATGCTGGCCACTATCGAAAATAAAACACCTACCGAAAATGTAACTTCCCCTACTACGCATGCGCACGCTTACGACGGCATGCTATTTTTACGGCATCGCGTCATATTTCGTCGTCTGTCGCAGAAGTTACAGTCAGAGAACGTCGACAGCGAGAGGCAAGAGAAGATTTAGCCGGATAATAATGGAGACCTTCGACTTTAACGCCACTTTAAAAGATTTTATTTCGCACAGGGCATTAATGTCCAATGTGCCTCAGGAAGAGCGACGTAAAATACAGCGTATGGCCGTCAATTTTACAGTCAAATGTGACATTATTTTAATGTTTTCCTCTATGTGCTAAATGGAATGACCATTATGTATTACACCCAGTTCGATTTGTTGTGAAGTTACTTAAACTAAGCCTGTCTTTTTTCTACTTAGTCATTTCTTTTTTTAATTGTATCAATGTAATTACTACACACTTGTGTCAGTTATGGCAACTGTGTCTTGTAGTGATAAATGATACGAATTATATTTGTTTCTGACGACCGGTTGTTTTATCTTGGGCAAACCGCACATCCATGCGTTTGGTTGTTTTAAATTATGCAACTTATTTTCCTTTTTTCCCTTTATCAATGTGTAGTGGTGCAACGGATCATTATTTATCCGTGATCCGAACCGATCCCTCTCCATCGTTTGGCACGCACGTGATCCGAAGATTCGAAAAAAATATCCGCGGCATTTAAGCAGCCCTTTGCTGCCCAATCCGACCGTGCTAAAGCTATTACAAAAGCTATTGGGGTGTTTATAGATGAAGACATGAGGCCATATTCCGTTGTGCAAAACAAGGGGTTTAAACATATGATGAACGTGCTTGAGCCACACTATGATATCCCGTCGCGCGCCTACTTCAATGACAAGATCGTTCCAAGAATGTATGAGCAGGAAAACTTTTTAAAGTTAACTGTCCCAGGCATCTTCTGTTGCTCTGAATACAGTGGACCGAAACGGAAAGCTACGTGACCGTGACCGTTCGTTACATCACAGCGAAGTGGGAGATTCGAAGCCCTGTACTGCAGACACGCCCCCTCTATGAGAGTCATACAGGCACAAATCTGGCGGACTTTTAAGTTTGTTAAATTTGTCTTGTCTCTTTTCTTTTTTTGCTGATCCGAAAATTGATCCGATCCGTGACTTAAAACCGTGATCCGATCCGAACCGTGAGTTTTTTTGATCCGTTGCACCACTACAATGTGTGATATGCTTTCTCCCTTTGATTAGGTTAATTTTTTTGTTAATTCCTTGTACGTAATTGTAAATATTTCGTTTGTGAGTAGCCGAGAATGTTATCATGCCCAGGGGGGTTGGGCGGCCATTTGACTCTCTCTCTCTCTCTCTCTCTCTTTTAATTAAGCATTCCAAACAACAAACAAGCAAACACTTAACAAATGCTCCAAACAAAATACAGCAAGATACAGACTGGGGTAAATGCACAGAATAGAAAAAGGAGGAAACATAATCATAACGGTAACCTCAAGGTTGAAAATGCATCCAGAGACTTAACAGCTTTACTGTTTTTTGATCCATGCAGGGTTTGGAAATAAAGTCCCATTTCTATTTTGGTAGAATTGCTGGTTTTGTTGCAAGACTCATTTGTTCAGCTGTTGTAATTTGAAGGAGGTTAATCTTGAAGTGATATGGTATATGAATGGGGTAGGACCAAATAAGTTTATACTTCTGCCTACTCCTTTTCAAGCAAGGAAATCGAAAGGTGTGATATGATGGAGAATGTGGAAATGTTTTTATTTGTTATTTGTTTGAAATAAATGGAAAAAATCAGTCTTTTCATAAAAGAAAATAACGTCCTTCTTTCCTAAGTAAATTTTTTTTTACTATAAAACACATTAAACATATGTTCAACTTCCAACCAAAAAAAGACACACATACAATTGTAAAAAAGATGACAAATAGATTCAACGCTGTCCTTACAAAATCAACATCGTTCATCAACACCGACTTTGAATCTCTAAAACCTGGTTTGATGGATATATTAAATGGAGAATCTTGAAAGACACCTCCCTCACTTTATTGGTGACACAAAATCTACTGTTCCAAATTCCACACAAGTTTCCAATTGACAATTAATTAATCCATCTATTTTTTGCTTGGGGTATTGAGTGTACCTGACACATTTTCCTGAACAGTTTATTAGAGCATCTTTTATCTTTGATGTTCACTCCATCAACCATAAAATTTATACTATGAAAGTCATCGTCAACGGGACCATAACCCTGCATTAAATTCAATAAAGTCGATGGTATAGCCTTAATAACAGATGCCCATTATTTTTGAGACGTAAAAGTTCCATACTTCCTTATGAACCCTGTATATTTGTATAGATCGCCATTTTCATTAAAAATTTCTCCTTGCTTTTTTGATTGTTTTTGGTTCCTGTCCTCTGTTGTCTTCTGGCGTTTTGTTTCTGGTTTTATAATTTTAGAAATATTTGTATTGTGTTACATGCTTTGTACAAATAAGTTCTTCACTGTTGTTTTGGTGTCATTTTTTAAAAAATGCTGTACATATATCACAACCCCTTGATAAGAAAAATATAAAATAAAATTATATAAAATGACCTGAAGTACAATAAAAAAAAAACATTAACCAGATGTACAGGAATTAGGGTAAATAATGCCCATGTCCATAAGTAAGGGGAACATTTTTTAAGCTTCCTTTCCTTTCATTTTTGCCCAGCAGGCAAAGGAAAACCACTTCCTTCCACGCCCTGAATCACGCAATCACGGTCTGCCGCAAAATGTGAATACATGTGCAGTATGGTACGGAGCCTGTTGAAGTGTACATTATGCATATGTAATACAAAGGGATGAACCATACGTAATGAAGTAATGCCGGAACATGTGGTTTCGTGAACGCATGCATGATGAATATCCGCATGCGTAGTGGCGGAAGTTACATTTTCGGTAGTGACGAAGTCGGGATTCACGACAAGGATTTTTTTGGGAAAATAATTCAAATACGATCCGGTGTCGCTAATGGCCAAAACCTAGAGAAAGGTGCACCATCTTTGACCCTAATTCCACAATCGCCGATTGGATACTGTATGTGGCAATTTATAGGTCAATGTTATTGGCTAAAGAAGGAAACCCAGGGGGATTATGGGACAAGTTGTTTTTATTCTTTGGGTCTTGCAACCTATATTGTGATACAAAGCTAAAGTAAATCATTTGGTTGTGAAATATAAAACATACGCATGTGAAATTGATCTGTGGCTTCGCTTATGAAATTTCCACAAAAATGAGGAAATTATGAAATTCTTTAGGTCGCCCCACTGGAAGACCCAGGTATGCGGAACGGAGAAATCTACGAAATTAGCGCACCTCTAATTTTGCAATTAGTCAAATCTGCACATTACGAAATGCTACCAATTAAACGACAATTCATTAATAATTTTGGTAATATATAGTTTCACCAACATATTATCGTATTTGTTCTGGTTTGTGCCAAATCGTGAAGAATAATATAAAGCCAGTCTTCACACCACCAAGGTGAATTAGTTTTAACTCTTGGTTGATAGTGTTGGTGGATGGGAATTGACGCTTGAGGACAAATTAACACAAGCGGATACACAAAACCAAATTAACTGTTTTACAAAAAGAGGAAAGTAGTAGTTTTTAGTATAATGGTATGCCTGTAATGAAATAGTATAACTCTAGTATGTTTGTTAGCCAATAAGCTAAATAATTCAATTCTTTCACACACACACACACACACACACACACACATATATATATATATATATATATATACACACACACTCCAGTTCGTTCCAATTTGTGTTTGTTACTTCATTGATACACTATATGGACAAAAGAATTAGAACACCTGGCCATTACACCTATAGGAAATTTAACAACATTCCATATTCTAAATCCATAAAATGGGCAGTGGTGACCTGACGGACAGGGACGTGTGCTTGTAGTTGAAAGATTAAAGGTTTGAATCCCCGACCAGCAAGGCACCGCTGAGGTAACCTGAACAAGATACCACCCCCAAGCATTGCTCCCCAGGTGCTGGATTAGCTGCCCCCTGCTAAGTCACATTGTCACATATGGGTTAAATGCAGAGAACACATTTCATTGTTGTGCTGTGATGTATCAACAATGACAATTAGTCTCTAAATGCAATATGCAGGTCCCCCCCCCCCCACATGTCTGTGGTAATTTTTACCCATTCACCCAGAAGAGCATTTGTGAGGTCAGGCACTGGTGCTGGATGTGAAGGCCTGACTCACAATCTCTGTTCTAGGTCATCCCAAAGGTGTTGGATGGGGTTGAGGTCAAGTTTGGTTCACCAAACCGTGTCTTTATAGACCTTGCTTTGTTCACTGGGTGAACCATTATCCCTCCGTCACCAAACTTGGTACAAAGGTACAATGCAGTCAGACAGGTAGCATTCTCCTGGCATCTTCCGAACCCGGACTTATCCATCAGACTGTCAGAGAGAGAAGCGTGATTCATCACTCCACGGAACAGTTTTCACTGTTCCAGAGTTCAGTGGTGGCGTGCTTTATCTCACTCCATCTGACACTTGGTGATGTGATGTGAGGTTTACATGCAGCTGTTTGACTATGGAAGATCATTCTATGAAGCTTCTTTGTGCTGGGGTTAATATCAGAGGAAGTTTGGAACAGAGCTTTGGTGACTTTTAGGTATTATGCACCTCAGCACTTCCTCATCCCGCTCTGTTACTTTACATGGTCACGGCTGAGTGTCTGTTCTTCCTAAATGCTTCCACTTGGCAATAATACCACTTACAGTTGACCGTGGAATATCTAGCAGGGAAGAAATTTCATGGACTCATTTATTACAATGGTAGCATCCTATGGCAAAGCTCTTCAGGGTGACCTATTCTTTCACTCAGCCTGACGACATGGCTTGGTGCTTGATTATATACACCTGTGGCAATGGGTCTGAATGAAACATTTGAATTCATAATGTATTTATGAATCTTATTTTGTGTCTATTTTAATAATTATGTAGACATCGTTTGTATATTGTCATTATTTATTTGTATTGTTCCACATGTCTTAAGGAAAATGACAGAAAATGAAACACGGAGTAAAACGCAGGACAGATGTCAATGATCAGACTGGACAAACATACTCTAATGTGGACTTAAATACACAGGATTAATGAAGCACAACTAGGAACAGCTGATGACACGGGGATTCCACACGAGGTAGGGAGGGGGGCGTGGCACACAGGAGGATCGGCACGAACAGGGCATGACGGTGGTGTTGCTGTGAGTTGTGACAGAAATTACTTGCTTTTGTTCAACATCATCTCTGGAATACTAAACATTTCCATACAGCTGAAGGCGAAAACGTGTTCACTTTTCTCCTCTTGACTCATCTTTTGTTAAACTTCTCACAAACACACCACACTGTCTATGAGTCTAACAGCAAGGACAAAAATGATTATGACTGGCCTGAAGAGCCCGTGTACAGCTCATGCCAAAGCAGCAGCAGTAAAGTTTGATTTTTTCTTAAGTACCAGTCAGACGAGTTTGGACTCACCTACAAACAGAAAGCTTTATTCGTACTGTTCTCTAAATTTTAGAATAATTATAAATCAAAAAATAGAAACAAGAAAAAAATATTTGGGGTGGTGGGTAGGCGATCTCTGTAGGACTCGGATGGTTGCTGGTTCAAATCCCTGGGCCAGCAGAGTGATACCCCAAGTGTATCCTAGAGCAAAACCTCAACTGTCCCTTGGATAGCTGAGCCTACTTTCTCCTCTATGTCAGTTTCATGAAGTGGCCTCCTGGGATGCTTTTCCAACTGTCCTGAAGGATATTCCACATATAAGCTGAGCAATCATTGGCTGCTTTTCTTTCACTCTCTGGTGAAGCCAAGCCCATTTCTGCAATGTTTAGGTCAGGTGGCCAGGTCATGGGATGCTACACTCTACCGCTCCTTGGTGTGTCCAAACGTTTGACTGGTACAGTATATCTTCACACAATCATTAAATTTGCGAGGCATTCTAAGTTTCGTTCCCTACAACAAAGAAAAAATGTTTTCAGTTAACTTGCTTGTCTTAACCCAGCCAAGTATGATAGTCCTTGGGACATGAAAATTACACGACTATAACATGCAGTGATGTGTATGGTGGTTTGCTGTGCATGTCACTCACTAGCACCAATCTCTGTATATAAAAACACTTAAGTCAGAGTAAATTATAAGACAGGCTTCTGTTGTAGATTAGTCATGGAAAATGAGATCTGTGCGAGTTTTCTTTTTGTATCAAGTAGCAAAAAATTTGTAGCATATGTCTGATTTAATTTGCCTTACTTGACATTGCACATCTTGCGATGTGATTATTGCACATGTTGAAACAATATATTGCGCAGCCCTAAAGGTCACCCCTGGACTTGCATACAGTAAAAATCTCATTTAAATGCATTCTCTCCAAAACCGGTTTTCTGACCACTGTTGTACTGCCATTTCCCATGTGTAAAAAACAACAGTGCCTCATCATATTATCAGCACATGGAAACTGAGCTCATTGAGGAAAGAGGAAAGTATATGAAATGCAGCCCCAGGACTGTACAGCTCTCCCTTAACAGGTGCCTCTTGTCACATCCTGTCAGTAATGGAGCATAAACTGGCTCATTGGTTATTGTGTGTGAGTTCATACTACGACATGGTTTTGTTTACAACAATTTAATACGTTTATATAAGTGGAACAAAATGACAGCCACAACAAGTCAAAACAACAACACAAGTGCAGTTGCAACAAAGGAGGTCCGTGACCAGTCCAGGAAACGTGAACGAACAACCTCTTGGGTTAGACCATCTTTCCATCTTCCAGGGCTCCATGTTTCTGCAGGATTTGTCTTTATGATCTGTATTCAAGTGGAACCTCCCATCTTACAAAATGGAGATTTGGTTCACATAATTTGTCCCACAAGTCATTTTTACAGGTCGTAAAAAAAAAGCTTCATTTCCAATCTGAACAGCTTCTGGGCAGTTAGCCAATTTATTTTAGTAAAACACTTGTAACCATTACTATCAGAAAGGAATTAATAAACACATATTTTGAACACCTTGGCTGTGTTGTGCTTATGCGATGACTTACTGGGTATTCTGAATGAGGCATTGAAAAATGTTTTCCAAGTACATTTTGAGCCAGATATGAGTGGGTTTTTTGTTTGTCAAAATATTTTAATATCCTCATTCTTGGTCGTGTCAGAGAGAGCGTGAGTGTGCCCCCTGGTGGCTACTAGCTCTTGCGCTGTTCCTGGTCTTTCTTCCGCTGCTTCTCCTTCTGTTTCTCCAGCTTCTCCAAGGCTTTGCGCTCCTTCTCAGCTGCGGCGTGTATATCCTTCAGGCGGCGCTTCAGCGCACTGCGGTCCGACGAGCTGGTCACGCCAAGGCCCTACGCAGGTACACGCACACGGTAAGATGCAAATAGATGGTGCACGAGCCGTAATCTCTCCAGGAACCTGTTTTAGCAACAGACAGCTCAGTAGAAAAATAGTTACAAATCACTGATTTTATAGAATTATATAGTATATTGCTGTGAGGTATGTTAGCTCAGTGGGTGACAAAGAGTGGGTCTCTTTGTTATGCATTTTATTCCAGTTTCTGTTTCACGTAGAATTTGCATCTGCGTCCCCATGTGTGTCAGCATTTCCACCCACAGTCCGAAACACATGCATCAGTGTGAACCGGTGTCTCCAAATTGTTCTTGGTGTGATACGCTGTGTGATAGACTGACTTGGGCTGATCTTGGCCAGTACGTGTCTAGTCTGACGCCCTTTTGAGTGAGCAGTTGACATTGTCCCATTTTTAAGGAGATTATAAATGGATATTATTATTTGTTGTTATTATGGAAGCCTAGCCCAGCAGCACTTGACTCCTTGACAGCTGTATGCTCGAGATGTAATCGTATGTCACTTTAGAAAACAGTCTCCGCTAAAGTAATATACTGCATGTAAATGTGAATAAGGCTATGTGATGACAGTGATCTGCCAGCTTACCTCATATACAGGTATCTGTCTAACACAGGGGTCTCCAACTCCGGTCCTGGAGAGCTACTATCCAGCAGGTTTTCTATCCTACCTGGCTTTTAATGAGCCGCAGTAGTTCTCAGGTAAATACCAAGAGCAGGTGTGG
>JAODKF010000103.1:30070389-30081021 GCA_026779585.1 Mormyrus proboscirostris
GGCTTTTAATGAGCCGCAGTAGTTCTCAGGTAAATACCAAGAGCAGGTGTGGCTCATCAGAAGCCAGGTAGGATAGAAAACCTGCTGGATAGTAGCCCTCCAGGACCGGAGTCGGAGAGCCCTGGTCTAACATATTCCTTCTCTTAACAATCTTTGAAAACGGAGAGCAAAGCTGAATATATTAATATTCAACTGCATTTAGGATTCTTTAAGGATTGGTTCAGTTCCAGTTTGCAATCAGAAGGTAATCAAGGAAAGTACATGCTGATATAGTTTCGTTCTCCAGGGCAACATGGTTACGTTTTCTGTGCTAAGGGATGTAATGTCGCTTGGTAATTGACCTGCGACATCCCAAAATTAGGCCGCCTTTTTTGGGACACAGTAATCTGGACATTTAACAGGCACCAAGTACTTTTAAAAACACAAATTCAGTTTTGGTCAGACGTTTGCTAACATTGTCTGTCCGTAGCACAAATAGAACATACTATACAGTCTTGGTCTGCTTAAAGGTGACGGGGCAGGATGTAACATGGTGCTTAGAAATACAGCTGTGGATGTGAGCAGGTACTTAACCGTTATTATTAATTGTAAAGTAATTTACACAATTGTTTACATTTTTTACTGAACAGCACAGGTCTGATAGAGTATGTTTGCACACTACATTCTCTTCCAGTGTGTGAGTTGTTAATGGTAAATTGCTATCCGAGAGTAGTTGTTTATGTTTATTTAAAAATAAAAATGTGTTGATGATGTCCATTACGGATATATTTTCTACGGTGGTCCTTGAGCCTGTCCCACACAAAACTGGGCAGGGGTACACCAGTTCACTGCCAGTCCATCACAGAGCAGGTACTCACACTACGGGCAGTAAACAGTCTCAGCAAACCTAATAGCATATCTTTAGACTGGTCTGTGAAAGGAAACCTGCATGACCCTCAGAGAACATGCAAACTCCACACACAGAGAGCAGAGCTGGGATTCAAACCCCAGGCCCTGCAGGTGTGAGGCAAAAGAGCTGCCCACTGAAGCGCCTTGCTAATTAGCATTATGTGTGCACAGCAATCTATAAAAGCACTGTGTATCACTGCAAGGTACACAAGCACGCTGACTGTGTATCACTGGAAGAGTACATACAGTAAGCACAGCTTGTGTTTCACTGTAAGGGTACATAAGCACAGATTGTGTGTTCACTGTAAGGGTACATAAGCACAGATTGTGTTTCACTGTAAGGGTACATAAGCATACTGGCTGTTTATCATTGTAAGCAATCTAAGCACACTGGTTGTGTGTCACTGTAAGGTACATACGCACACTGACTGTGGATGTAAATGAAAGGATGCACGGGGGTCAGACAGAGAGATGGCCTCTCTTTATTGGCCCCTGGAGTAGTTATTAAAGTCATCACTACAGGGTTTGCAAGTTTTGCATAGATGTCCATTGGGGTGTTCAAAACCAAAACCCCTGATTTTTCTGAAGGGACCTTGGAATCTAATGATGGCCACTTTGTCACCACATATTTCACATGCACGGGCCGAGCTGTTATCCTGCAGCATTTACATTTACTACATTTAGCATAGACATTTATTCACAGTGACATACAAGTAAGGGAAATAGCACATCACAAACATGCTGTCAAGTCGACTAGGCAAAAGTGCAGCTAGGCTCAACTTTCAGTGAATATCCAGCTATAAGTGTAAGCAGTACAACACCATTCAAACATAATTATTATGCACTTCTGTCGACTTAAGTCTTACTCTATTTACCCACTTTAAGTTTGCTGCTGTCCATCTGCAGCAGCTGCTCTCCATCAATGTCCTTGGCAGTGAATTCTGGAATATATTGCTCCATGTTTAACCCTTTCAGCCACTGGCACACCTGTTGTGTGCTCCAAGCTGATACCAGGCACAGCGGCTCGTCCAGCAGCTGCCATTCGGGAAGCAGAAGGGGACAGAAAGGTGACAGACATGAGTCACATCTGGCTGCTGTAGCCCTAGTACAATATATTTATGGCTGAATCACTCCTGAAGGTTAGCAGTTCTACATGTCATGCTTACAATTGGTATGAGAATGAGGGATATATTCATTCATTCATTCATTCATTTTCCATACCCGGCTGTGCTATGCAGGGTCGCTGGAATCTGGAACTTATCCCGGAAATAACAGGCACAAGGCAGGGAATAAGCCAGGATGGGGTGCTAACCCCTCACAGGACACTCCCTGGCATATAAACTATTTCAAATAACTAAAAAATTCAGACCTCTCATTTTATAATAATGCTCAATGTGGTGGAAATGCCCCCAGTCCGAGACTGTTTGAAATAAATATCAAATTGAATCCTGGACAGGATATTGGTGACAAGCTGAGATGTGCATAAAGACAGATCTTAGCTACGCACGAGCACCGGCTTGCGTTGGCGTGAGGGAACGAGAAAGGTGGCACGGTTTCAATTACAGCTATTCTGATGGCTTCCACAGTAAAGCTCCCAGTTTCACGACGATAATCTGCAGATGAACAGCCATACAGTGAGAATTCTCGTTAATCCGTCGTAGCAGATTTGCGTGCTTTATTAAAAATTCAGCACGCCGGATCGGTAATGACAGGACCATTTTGAAGTTAATCCTTTTAAGAGAGAAGCAGCTGGTACTTCGCTGCCCCTGATCGCAGACGCGCAGCTATTTGCCCGACCTGCTGTCTGAATGCCAGGCCCCGCCTCACTATCTCAGCTCGTTAGACTGCATCAGGGGGGACCGGGTCACACTCTCCTTCAGAGACAGGCAGGCTAAATCCAGGCCAGCCGAGTGACAAATGAAGCATGCCCGGCAGTGAGAATGCCCGGACAGGCCTGCCTTTCATTGGCTGCTAGTGGATTTAGCTTGTTTTTTACGCTAAGTGGCAGGAAGTCTCTAGTGAAGCTCTGAGGCCAGTAAACTTGACTTTATCAGACCCCCAGAGTGTGGCACTAGTGAATATGAACAGCCGCACTTTTAACAAGCATAAGGTTGTTTAGGTTGCATTTTTGCAAGTTTGACGGGGGAAGTGGCCAGGACAATTCAACAGGGCAACTCTTGAGCAGAGCTCCGGCAAAGACAGAAGAGTTTCTCCTTAACATGGTGAGAACAAGAGGGGAGGGGCATCCTCTTACCTCATCCGAGGACTGGGAGAGGGTCTGGTATGGGTGCGAGGACTTAGATTCTGCCCCAGACCCACTGGACACACGGGGGCTCCGAGGACAGAATTCATCACTCAGGGTGGACTCCTGGAGGAAGTGAAATGGAGAAAGATCTAGAAAGTTATTATTAAAAATGACATTAAGATTAGATAAGATATGCTTTACTGATCCCAGGTGGAAATTCTGGATTTAATAAATTCATGGCCAGTATCTCCTGTGTTTATCTGAATATGTCAGTTTACGTGTGTCTGTACCATGTGTGTGACGGACCAGGCAATGACGAGACTCACATACCGTAACAAATAAATGCCAAAAATAAAGTCTTTTCAGTGAAAGGGGAGCAAACTATGAGGTAGGGACAACCAAGCAAAACAAATGCTTGGTGTTAGGAGTCTTGGGGCTGGGACATCAGTCTGGGTTACTGGGGCACAAAGCAGAGTTATATCCATATCTGGAACAAGGACGGGTGAAGTGAATTAGCGGTGTTGATCAGTGTCGGCCCTCTCTGCTGGGAGGAGCACTCAGCCTCAGCTCTGCTTTAGCCATAACTACATGGGCAGACTTATAAAGCTATACATCCGTCATCCATCCACGAATGGTCTGGAACCTACGTACACCAGGCAGAGAACAACCCAGGGTGGGGGCGCTAACTCATCACAGGGCACAGTCACATATGTACATCTACGGGCACTTTGGTAACTCTGGTTCACCTCAGCATGTTTTTTTGGACTAGGAGGGGTGGATCCCCATGATGACGTGGGGGTGACATGATGAACATGCAAACTCCACCCACATAGAGCCACGGCACTGACTTGAACCCTGGTCCCAGAGTTGTGAGGCAACAGTACGACCCCCTGTGCCACCCTCATTTTTAAAACATTCATTCTAAACAAATGAAAAGCGTGAAAATTATGAAATGTCAGCTATTGCCTTCCGGGGAAGTATGTTAAACATAAAGAACTGGGCAGTAAGTCAGTACATCACACAGAGAAAGACAGCACATACAAAGCGCTTCTCTGTTCTGGCTGAACATATGTCTGGATAAATGTCTCCCAAAAGCATATGATTAGATTCCCATACTTGAGAATCATCCTTCCATGAAGTGGAAACTTATTACATTTAAAAAATGATTTCTGCTACAGTGACGACAATGTGCTTCACTGGTCAGAAGCTGTAAAGAGTCCTATTGCTGCTGAAATGATTCCAGGTACGGAGCAGAGATGATGCACTCATCCAGGCTCATCCTGGCTCAGCACACAAAAATAATGACAAGGGCAAGACTACAAGAGAGAACTTCCAGGGTTCATTGTGCAAAGTAAAAGTGACTCCTGTTAAACTGTTTAAACATGACCCCCCCCCACACACACACACAGACACACGCAAACACACACGCCACCAGTCCTGGGTCATTGTAACGCCTCCCCTAGCAGGGAATCAGAGTCCTTCCCTCCCAGTGCCTGGCAAGCAGCAGTTGCAGAAGCAGACTCTGCAGAAATTCTAAGCTTGTTAAGAAGTCATTACTCCAGGCAGGGCAGGCGGAGGAAACCTAATGGAGATGGTTTTCCTGTAATTGATTTGCAGATGGTGAATAAGAACCTCACACTGAAAGGCACGAAGAGACACAAAAGAGCTGAACGTGCAGTAAAGAAAGAACTTCCCAGAATCCTTTTGACTTACTGTATTTTCTGATGATGTAAAATGGAATTTGTGCATTATGGGTTACTTGATGCATAGGTACGTATATTCTACAAAACCGACCAAGCAACCATTAATGCATTTGCGGTGGGGGTGCAGTCAGGTTGGCTTTGGAGATTAAAATGGGGCTGACAGAATAATGGCACCAAAAATATCCAGCCCAGTATTATTTATAACAGTGAACAAAGGAATTAGACAGCAGCGGCTGTTACAGTCTGACCTTTGAAAACGCGTAAGGTAGGTGGGTTATCTCTGTACCCTTCATGAGAAAAGCCCTGCAGAATCTCACCCTCCCAACATCCACAGTTCAGGATGGAAAGGAGTTTTTTTCCATACAGAATGACAGTGGGTCAGTTTTCAGGCTTTGAATAAAGACATGGATAACAGGAATAAAAGGCTCTAATGTACCAAGGTTCAGCACCGTGAGAATTATGGTGTTTTTCTGTAGTCCCAGGGATGGTAGAGTGCTGGACTAGTTTGTATTTATGGACTTCTGTGGTCTGTTTTTTATTCTGCTGCAGATTTTACCTTTCGATAAAGGTTATTGTTGGAGTACTTGCTACTTTAAGTGATGCTTTCTGCCAAAATGAATTAAATATCTTACAATCCTCTAGCAGTTTATCCATCCCCGGTTTTTTTCTGGCGTGCTTAAGGTAACCCAGCGGGGCTCTCCTGATTGCTGCTGTCCTTCATCCACAGTTTACTCCTCCATTTCCTTGACCACTATCCACAGCACCGCTGTTCTCTGTGATTGGTTCCTCCCAACCATGTGACGTAGAAGTGAAATATTCCACTTTGACAGTAGCCTTCTCACGTTTCAGATTTTGATCTCGGAGAACATGGCAGCCACAGCTAACTTCAAAGAAATGTGAAAATGATGCGAAGGACTGTTACACATTTGTCTTCTTCTTTCTGGCTCCTCTGTGTTAGATCCTCACAGAGTTTTTCTGCCCTAAAGGTAGTAACATGCCGGTGGAGTCTGCAGACTTGCTGCTGAAGTATGACGATGAAAGTAAAATGAGACTGGCAATGAAAGATTGCGTCCTCATCCAGTTCATCAATGAGTTATACGTTATAAAATCACTGCAGACATTTCAGCCTCACGTTTTATGATATTCCATTTTTGTTTTGACAGTGCAATCATTTATTTTAGGTTATCGCTACAAGATATCCTATATATGTATTGCTTTGAGAAGGTACACACGAGATCACATGCTATATCTGAACAAAACCAGAATAACAAGGTCATTTGTCTCCTTGGAAAAGCACAAACTGCTGAACTTCGATATAACAACACCTGACACACAAAGAGACCCATCAAACACACAAACACAATGTTGCAGATGGTTTCGGGTTGCTGCTGTGGTGGCTGGTGGTTACCTGGGACATGGACCTGCAGCTTGGTAAGCTGGGCTTGGGGGAGGATGCAGAGCCCCTGATGTTCTCAGTGAACCAGGAGAAAGGCACGAAGGGGGGGCCAGAGGACCTGGATGGACTTTCAGAAGGCTCCCTGTGGGTTAGACTGGGTTAGTCTCTCCACAAGGACGGACACTGTCTCCATAAAAGGTGAAAGAGACCCTCTCCTCTCACTTTTTGCCTGCGTTACATATTCTGTGGAAACGTTATAAAGCCACTCATACTGTAATTGCATCATATGGGTATATACTAGGGCTGTAACAGTATACACATATTCCTCATGTCGTTGTGTGACATCATTTTCGCTTCAGTAGACACAATGTAACAAATAAATACATGTATTGACACGGGCAGAATCTAAATTCACAAGTAAATGTTCAACATGGAAAACATTAAGCTAATAGTGGCTGTGAGTTAGTTATTGTTAATGCTGCTTACAGTCAGTCATAATCGGCAGTTTGGGGAAATTTTGGAGAGAGAGAGAGAGAGAGAGAGAGAGAGAGAGAGAGAGTCATTGATAAGAGCAGGTCTGTCTGTTTGCTCTGGTGCAACAAACTTGGATATTGGAAACACATCGGAAACATGTTAATCTCCCCAAGTGACTTAAGGTGCCTTCACCAGTAAAAATATTTTGTATGTTTTTGTTCATTTTGCACATGCAAATAAGCACCTCTTAGCTTTTGTTAGTCAGACAAGTTGATAGAAGCACAGAGGCAGCTGATTTACAATTGTTCTCTATTGCCTTGCTGTATTGAAATTCAGGGTGTGTGTTATACGGTAGGCAGTGAGTCAGTTTACCCACACACTCAGGGTTAATGTTCCTTCGGTGAACCCACCTGCTTCCCACTGACAGCCTGTTAGACTTCTCCTTCTTAACTTTTCCATAGGAACGTCGCAGTGTTACCCTGCCAGGAGAAAAAGATGATCAGACACAAAATTCACAACGAACACGTAAAATCAATACACCCAAGACACCACTAGGCACTGACCCCAGATCCAAGAATCTCCTCTTGGTTTTTTTGTCCAAGATCACTGTGGGACTGCCTGGCTCTGCAGGGCTACTGTCGAGACCATCGTCTGAATGCAAAGAGGTATTGACAACACTTCACAACGCTGCATCAAAAGACCAGTGATGTTGAGCAGTGAGCTGCCTTTTCATTACTGACCCTGAAATGGGTAGCAATATATTTTGATTCCAAGCCTAGACTTGGTAGCTCAGGAGAAAAGCTACTGAGTATTAGAAGGTAATTCTGTTCTTGATTTTTTGTTCTCAAAAATAATTATTTGAAAATTGGAACCTTGAATTTCCCAGAAATTGGAGCTTGTGACAGAAGAGTTTGTATAATTTGGTAACACATTACATACCAATCTTCATTTTCATGCCCCAAACCTTCAATTTATAACTCAACACGTGATTTACATCTCAGTGAAACCAATGATTACTCCTCTATTCTCAACCTCAAAACAGTCAATTTTCCTGTCACATGTGATATTTGATAACTTATCATGGCTGATTTTGCAATACAGAGCAGAGACAGACAGCATCTGCAGTCCGGCGTCCTTCTGAAAATGGAATCCCATAAGCAGGTTCTCTCTAAAATCAATCGCATTACTGTATAGCTGTGGAAAAAATGAAGAGACCACTGTATATTTTGTAAAAATCTGCTCTTTAAAATCCTGGTTTAACCCTGGTTCTGCTGGCAGAAGGCTGTGCTGAGCAGCAGATTGATTCCAGGTTGAAAATTTCTAAAACAGCAGCACACAAGAATAAAGGAGAAACTAGCCAGGTACTGCAGAGGGCAGAAGCAGCTTTCTAATGCCGGAGATGGCGTCTTATCTGGCAGTGCCCCATAAATTGGAGGATGACCTGAATTAATCTTCAAAAAGAATGGAAAACATTAAGTGCAGTTGTGAAGCACACTGCTAGGACAGTTTGCATCAGGCTCCTACAAGCAGGACTTGTAAGGTAAGTAAGAAGACATTACTTAATAAGAAACAAGGAAGAGCCAGGCTAAAGTTATACAGTTTTACAGACACACACCCATAAATTGAGAAATGAGTGAAAATTTTGCTGTGACCTCTTAATTTTTCCCAGAGCTGTATATGGAAGATAAAGCCTGGAATTTTAAGGTACCAGTGCTGGAATCCCCAGTTTTAAGTGACACTAAGGTGACAGTCAGCTGTGAGACTAGTGACAGCAGTGTAACCTTCGCTCTCGGCGTGCTGCTCCCGGCGGATATAGACGGGCGAGCTGTCCGAGCTGGGGGGGGAGCCCCTAGGGGTGGGGCACAGGGCCTCCTGTGACGGCGTGTTGGTCAGCTGCTTATAGCGGCCCCGGGGGGTGGGCAGGGCGGCCTCGCCCTCCTCCAGGCTGCGGCGCACCATGGAGGTGTCGAAAGCGAAGGCCGGGCTCCGGAGCACGGGCGAGGAGGAGAGCAGGGAGTCAGGCGAGACGGACGACCCGTGGATGGCCGAGTGGAGAGGAGAGCGCATGTTCTGCATGGGGCTGCCATAGCTGTCCAAAGACTTCGGGGACAAACACACAAGGCGACGAGCTGCTGGGACGTCTCCTAAGACCTATTTCACTCAGATCATCCAGAGTGTGTGTCGGTACAAAGCAGTGTCAGGGATAAGAGGCAAAGTGTGCGAAGAGGCAGAATTATGCAATAGATGTAGCAGCACAGTATAGCAAAGAGTCTCATTTTTGCATTCCAGCAAACCTTTAAACCACATTGTCTCTGGAAATATGTCATACTTCTGTGCTGTCAGAATAATGGCAGATACGTATTTGCATGTGTAATGCTGCTTTTTACTAGTAATGCAGGTTGTTGACATACACTGAGCAGGTTTCAAAGAATTTAAAAAGCAGCTGACATGCATGGGCTCCTTGTTGCTGGTATTAAAATGGTCACTTCAGTGAAATAGAGAGTAACTTCAACTGAGGGGTGTAGGAACTGAGGGGCATGTACCTCCCAATATTTAATATGGCTTCTTTCGTCCCCTTCAAAAAAAAGACCTTTACATTTAAATTATTAATCAATGTCAAACTTTCTCCTACGCCATTATTTCACCTTCAGTGGTAAACACGAGTCTTCTAAATCACTATGTTTATCTGGTTTTTGTCATGACATAATATGACACAATAGTGTATTTTGCAATAAATTATAAGAAAAGAAGATGGTCTCCCCCACACTTTACAGTAAACCATCTCCCCCATATTTTACAGTAAATACAGCAGAGATGACCGTCTCATTAAAACATTACAGGAAACACAGCGGAGGTGACCATCTCCCCCAAACTTTACGGTAAACACAGCAGAGGTGACCATCTCCTCCCAACATTACGGTAAAGGCAGCAAATGTGACCATCTCTTGTGACCAAACATTACGGTAAGCACAGCAGAGTTAACATGTTCTGCAGCACCTTCCTCTCCAGGCTCTCATCTCCCTCAGTGGAGCTCACGCTGTCACGGAACCGTGAGCGCGAGGGGCGGTGCCTCCTGGCTTTGACGGACAGCTGAGCGCGGGCCTTCTGCAGACTGCTGTCGAGTAACTCTGTCTCGGGGATGGCTTCGTTCAGATCTAATGGGGATAGCGGACCAGAAACATACTAATGATCAAAGATGCTCAAGTGGCAAATACATAAGTACTAAATCTCACTGATGGCCATTTTAAAGTCATGAACTTGCAATGTCAACTTGCAGATAATTTAAAGTTTACACAATTGCTATACATGGTTGAGTCCTATAAGTGTTTCCCCCCTAGAGACGGACAGAGCTCTTGCTACAAAAACAAACAGGAGTGCCCTCGAGAGGAGGGACACGTGCAGGAAGAAGACCCTACTGCTTCAACCATTCCACATTCAGGCATGATTCTTCATACAATCAGCCTCCAATGCCAGCTGACATCACCTGTCACTTTCCTTCCTGTGGCCACATGATAACCTCCCACCACCCCACCCCCTCTGGACTGAGGATATTGAGACAGGCCAGAGTCTGGCCATCTCTTAACAGCAGCATCCAGCATCAGAGAAGTCTGAAAATGCAAGGAGACACCCGTGACGGAGGTATATGAGCTGAAACACTTCAGTAAAGTGTGTGAAGTGAAAACCATCCTGCACAGCACCCACATTCCTCAGGGAATCCCCGGCACAGCACCCACATTCCTCAGGGAATCCCCGGCACAGCACCCACATTCCTCAGGGAATCCCCAGCACAGCACCCCCATTCCTCAGGGAATCCCCGGCACAGCACCCACATTCCTCAGGGAATCCCTGGCACAGCACCCCCATTCCTCAGGGAATCCCCGGCACAGCACCCACATTCCTCAGGGAATCCCTGGCACAGCACCCCC
>JAODKF010000103.1:30126245-30145932 GCA_026779585.1 Mormyrus proboscirostris
GCATTGTGGGGGGTTCAGGAAGCAGCAAATGTCTTGTAAGCACTTTTTTTTTTTTTTTTTTTTTTGTTAAAATTGTTAAAATTCCAAATAGATATCTCTCGGAGGGTCTTATTTGAAGGTCAGCACGTCCTAAAAATAATGTGGAAAAGTGCAAGGACATTGAAGTTTTAGGAATGCTTTCCACTGCTTTATGAAGATCTGCCCAGAAAGGTTTTATCACTGGGCGCTCCCAAAATATATGCCAATGGTTGGCTTCCCGAAACCCGCAATGTCTCCAGCATTTGGTGTCCCCTCCCTCAATATGTGCTTTCTGTTTTGGTGTAATAAAGAATCTGATAAGGCATTTCCACCCAAATTCCCGCCATATGTGAGAGTTAGTACATTTCCATTTGAATTTATATACATCAAGCCATTCCTCATTTGATATAGAAAAGTTACCCTCTTTTTCCCATTTTTCTTTAATATATCCTGTAGAGTGATTTATTTATTTATTTTTTTTTAATCTTAAGGCCTTTATAGAATTTGGATATGACGCCTTTATTTGAACCACCTTGATAAGCATCTATAAATATGTTTACTATTGGGTCGTCAAAGTCTGTTTTACTTTTGATGTTGTTTTCAAAGTGATTGCGTAGTTGGAGATATTTATAAAAATCATGTTTCTCAAGATAATATCTTTTCTTCAAACTTTCAAAGTCTTTCAAACCTCCATTTTTTATAAGAGAATAGTATGTTATTCCTTTTGAGATCCATGATTTGCATCTATGATCCATTCTATTTGGCTTAAAATCAGGGTCATAAGCACATCATTGAATTATTTGTAATTTACAATCCAATTTATACTCTTCTTTTATTGTATTCCAGATTTTTAGTTGGACTTTAATCCATGGGTTTTGCACCTCATCTATAAATCTTCTCAAGTTTAATACTGCTTGAATTAAGGGATCATTCATTATTGCGAGTTCAATATCTTTCCACCTATCTTTATACTCCAGAATACATATGTTAATTAAGTATTTAGTCTGGGCCGCACAAAAGTAATCCCTAAAATGGGGTAATGCCATACCCCCTTCCTCCTTTGAAAGCTGTAATGTTTTGAATTTAATCTTGGGTTTTTTCCCTTGCCAAATAAACCTAGAAATTATCTTATCTAATTCAGACCAATATTTTGCGGGGATTTCTACTGGAAGAGCTTGAAACAGATAGAGATACTGTTCATCTTTATTGAGTCAATTCTATGACTGAGACCTAGGAAAGAGACGGCATTCCATCTATGAATATTGTCTTTGATTTTTATTAGCAATGGGTCTAGATTTGCCTCTGCTAGCATTGAGATTTCTTTTATTAAATGTATTCCAAGATATTTCAGTGAATTCTGATGCCTATTAAGTAAGAATTTATCTCTTATATGTTTTGGTGGTGTATAATTCAAAGTCAAAATATGCGTTTTTTTGTACAAACTGTGTTTCACTATTGAAGCGACCTGACCGTACTACATCCTGAATCAACGTGACACCTCATTCAGCGTGATCATTGGTCACTGGCAGAGTGTTGATAATTGCTTCTGCTGCCTTGTAGTCATCTCTGGCTCCCCACAATTCCGGATAAACAGCTAGAAATCCATCTGGCACACCGAGGGTCGCAAACATAGCTCTGCTTCTTTTTGATACAAAATCAACGAGCGTCTTTTGTTCCACTGATGAAATTTGTACTTCAGCACTTTTCAATGACTTTGTACCTTCCTTCTCCATCAACGCTTTCACTATGGCCCGTTTTGTTGTCACGTCCACATCAGAATCAAAGAGGGTGTACAAGATCATATCTTCTGACAAGTACCACAGCTGCCCTGCTAATTTGCGTGAGGTAGCCTTGCTGATGTCGCGATCAGGAAATGATTGCAGTTGGTGGAGGAGCTGTACTTCATTCCAGGCTGCCTTAGAAGCTACTGGGGCCAGGAACCAAAACTTGATGTAGATATTTGTGATGAATATGTTGAGATCACGCAAGCCTTGGGGCTCTCGAGCAGTCAGATGGAATTGGGACCGGAACATCCAAATCTTCAGGCTGTATATCGCCTTTGCCATCCAGCGAGCTTGGTGCATTGGCCCAAGTGCTTGGAAGGTCACACCCTGTGGCTCTTTTCTTCCAAGAAAAATTAATACCAGCTGCAAAAACTCATGATACTCATCCCGGGGTTGTTGATTCTGTAGCTGTTGTTCACAAAATACAATGATTTTGTCTTGAGTGCCTACTAGCTGGGATGAAACATAATCATCAGAAGAAGCATCACCATTACTGATTCACAATGGTTGTTCACAATGCTAGGTCTGTTTCTGATCAATGGATGCCCACTGTCCCTGAAACCGCTTGAACTTGGGAATTTCCAGTGCCTTGCTTGGTCCCATGCACACTCCAAAATCAGCAGCCAGTACTAACTCCAGAACATGATGACAACATCCGAGGTGTAAAACAGGCCTTCCAAGCTTCTGCTCCAGAATGACAAATGCTCTTGATAGTCGGGCAGTATTTGAACTGGTCGTGTCAAAACACATGGCACGGACCAAATTGTCCATTTCCTATTTTTGAATGGCACAGCATGTACAGCATGGGCCACAGTGTACAGCATGGGCCACAGCATGGCCAGTTCCGGCAGGTATCTTGGGAATGTCCAATAACTACTTCTCTCCCATTGTTGAGACCAGAATAGGCAGTCTATCCACCTTGTCTTTACCTGTCAAGTCTGACATCAATTTGCCATCCTAGTGTACAGTCAATGTAGTGGTTAGCTTGAAGGATGCCATGATTCCAGCAGCTGTTGCTTCACGGTGTTTTTCACGTAGACAGTGAATCGTTGATCTGTTCAGAGCAAGAGCTTCTGGGTCCTGTCCAAGAGCCCTTGAAGTTTCAAACATGACCATCATAGCAGCACAGTCGCTCAGCAGATTTCTATCAAGCATGGCTGGCAACTGAGGTGACATAATGCTGCAGCGTTCCCGTTTTCTGGGCAGTGGCGCAGTACTCGTGCGCGGAACTGGATCACTATCTTCAGTTTCTGACTGAATGTCGTCTGAATTTGACTCAGTGCTGCTTTACAACACTACTTTCTCTAGCAAGACATTTTTGTCAAATTCAGATTTGTGCTTTGTCCTTTGCAGCGTTTCTTCTTTCTCCTTCTGCTTCTGTTGAAGTAGCAACATCGTATCGACTCTGCTCGTGCAACCAGATCATCCCTTCTGTCTCTGAGATTCAAGGAAGAGTTTATCTTCAGGGTTACTGATGAGCTTCATGGTGTTGACATGGGTGATATCAAACAGTTCTTCAGTTGTGGTCAAAAACTCAGATTCATTGGTCTGCTGGGTCTTACTATGTCGGCTCTTGTTCTTTAGAGATTTCCAGTTAGCAAATAATAGTTCTAACCTTTTGATCGATTCTTGTTGATGCTTCGTTGGTATGTTTGCACGAGATCAGAATTCTTCGACACGCTCTATGACGTGCTTTGCTGCTTTTCGAATGTCCTCATGCAGAACATTGTGACAATGCAGAAAGTAACTAAAAACCTGCTTCCCAGATGAGTTTACTTCCTTCAATACCTTTTGCAGGGCTAACTACTCAAGTGAACGTGTTGCCATCTCCTAAAGTACCAGCTAAAATGTTCAAACGATTTAGTAATTTTTTTCAAGTTAAGTAGTACGCAGTCACAATACAACATGATAATTTGTTGACAATAAACAATGAGGTCACAGTCATGTGACGTCACTCGTTAGTGATGGTCCTATCAGAAATTTCAGTAGTTATGTCTGCTTTAATCATATTAAAAACAAGTAAGTCCTTAAATCTCAAACCTTACACAACTTCAAATATTGTGTTGCTTTGCCGAACTATATGGTAAACTTTAAGGCTGCTGAGCTACCTCAGGATGTTAATGGATCCACTTAATATTTTGCAGCATTTACTTTTTATTGAAAGTAAACTACTTTAAGGGTTCAGAGAATTCCAAGATGAAAAAATATGGACTACCCTGATGTGGGTGAATTACTGCTAGGAATGCTAGCTTTTGGTATAGCCTGGAAATATGCCCTTAATATTGTATAGTGGCAATTCTGAGAAAGCCATAAGCTGCATCTTGAGTTTGGGGGGGTCGATATCCAAACACAGGATTGGGGAGACACCACAGAAGTTCTCATACCTGTATATTTATACCTCCACCAGGAGTAGGACCCTGAAACATCATGGATGACATTTTAATGCTGTCCCCAGTGAATGAGTGTCTCACAGATCAAACCCCTAAAGCATCTCTGAATGATTCGGCAGGTTTTAAATACGAACTGAGTAAATTGCCGCCCTTTAAATTCCTCACAAGTAGCTTTAATGAATTTCCTATTTTGAGTTTTTCCCCCTCTTAGAATGCAGTTAGTTGAAGGTCAGACCACAGATCACATAGTGGTAAACCCCAGTAAACGATGCACAAGGGATGGATTGCAATGTTGCCACCCACTCTATCAACACTGTGCATGCCGGAAGGTAGAATAAAGTCAAACCCCACTGGGAATCTCTGGAGATGGCTTAATCTCGCATATCATGCCAGCGTATTTCTGAAATAGCTTGTTGTAAGTTTAGATGATGATTAAGGTGTAAAACCAGTATAGCCAATAAGGTTAACATTAATGCTAACCTTATTATCATCACCCTTTTGACTTATGCTTGATTGTTGTGGATCTGTACATTCACACTAACACTGAAGCACTTGCCCCCCGTCCTCGACGCTAGCGAACGCTGTGGATGCTCTCTGATGTAGACGGAGTAGGTAGGGACAAGGTTGTTCACAATGCTGGGCTCGTTTGCTTTGTTGCTGTCACCGCTCACGGTGTGAAACGTACCTTAAGGGATTGTTACGGAAGCTTAGTGGTTCCATTCAACTGACACTGCAGTGGGGAGAATCTCTCCAAGTGTATTTGCACATAATTACCTCATGCCCAGTGTGCAAGTTCAGCTGGCATCTTTAGTTTCCTCATTCCTAATGAATACAGTAATACTGCCCAATGACCACTGGCATGATTATATTACGCACTTACTATGGTAGCAGAGAATTATCTTGTCTTGAAAACAACATAAAACAAAATTGTGGGGGGGGCGCTTGGTGATGTTTTTGTGCGGGGGAGGAGGAGCTAGGGAACCCAACAGCAGTCCAGACAGGGGACTGCAAAACCAGACTGTCCAGAGAAAATCTGAATGAGTGGTCACACTAATCACACGCCTGTCTAGGTGACTGTTTATAAAATGGGGCTAGGTGGTCTGAGGGGCTATATTATCTACAATGTGTACAGATGATCCTGGATGCAGGATCTGCAGCTTATAAGACATGGGGAACCTTATTTTGTAGGATCCTTTGGGAATATGTTAGGCTAGGGGTTAATTAGAGGAATTCTGGCAGTATCTGCTGCTATTAATGCCACATAAGTGTTAGAAAGGTAGCAGCCACTAAGGAGAGCCCTTTGTGTCCATTGCTACATATTAAAACATAAGCCTTGTAGTGCTGCATGCATTTTGTCACCGTGTAATGAAAACTTCTTGATATTTGTGAATTTTTACTATAAACGGGATATACCCATTGCCCTCTATCTACTGACAATATTTGGCATCTAATTGAGATGCTATATGTATTCATCTGTTTAATGAGTGTCTCCATTGGATTTCAGAAGTGTCCATCAAAACCATGCATCTCCAACCCCTTGTTTGTTTGGCTAAAATGTGAATCTCAATATATTTCCCATCAAAATTGAAATTATGATTTTCTCTTGATTCTTGAGCAGCATATTTGTGTCTTAAAATACTGTGAGGATGAATCCTGATCGCTGTCACCTGGTCACCTTCGCTGGAGTACTGACAGCTGTCCATTCGCCGCGCATTCTTCTGGCCTGCTTTTCCCTCTTGTGTGGTTAGGTGCAAGTGTATGTCTTGATCCTCAGCACATTGAGTGTGTGTGTGTGTGTGTGTGTGTGTGTGTGTGTGTGTGTGTGTGTGTGTGTGTGTGTGTGTGTGTGTGTGTGTGTGTCTGTCTGTCTGTCTGTCTGTCTGTCTGTCTGTCTGTCTGAAGCCTTTCCCAATAAGAACACCTTGGATAGGATGCTACTTCCTCATAGGGAACACTCTTACACAGTATTAGTCAGGTATATCGTTGCATTTCACTCGTGTCCAACTTTTTTTTAATCACTGCCAGGCTCAGCACAGAACTCCATTTACCAAGACATATAAAGAAAAATAAGCAGTTTTATTCACCATTATATCCATGGTATGGGCTGGCATAGCCTCAATCGCTTCTTAAAATAACAAACTGTAAAGAACACATGGTTGCATCTTAAACCTATTTGACCCATTCTCTTTAAGGCATATAACCAAACTTGTTTCACTGTTGAAAACGTGTTTTAGTATCACCAGAGGTGGATTGCTGAATAGGCTAAAGGTCGGTTCATACTTGTCTATGTGCAGACAAATGTGTACATATATGTTGCAATTAACATAAATGTGTTTCATCTGCGGTTGAATGCTTGCAGCATCAAGGCTGTGTTTTTTTTTTCCCACCTCAATTGGGCTCCCAATTTTTTCTCAGTTTATAAGCAATATATTATTGTTGTTGTTGTTATGCATTACATATTGTCTTTATGAAGAAGGAAGAAACAATACATAGAAATGTATGATGTATGGGTTAAAATACTGAAATTGCCATCTGATATTTAAACTTTATCCATAATCAACCTTAGCAGCACTACAGTTACAGCTGAAATAATGGCGACGATTGCATTGGGCGATCAGCCATTTTCCATATTGGAAGATGAGGGATTTCATTGGTTCATTCACCACTTATAATAGGTCTGAAAATACCGGCCTAAGAAATATTTACAACTTATTATTTTATTGGACCCGTAGATCAATCTTTTATTTTCCAAAGAATAAAGAAGTCATTCTGCTAATCTGTGCCAGGAAGCTTGGAAAGTCTCACTGCTTTTTCTGGAAAAAAAAGATAATATGTGACTCAGTTTTCCTTATTGTACTGCACTGTAACTTACAATGCTATATTCAAACCTGTCTTGAATTTAAAATGATAGCTTGCTTTTTGTAAACTCAATAGATTTGAATGCATAGTACCTGGCAGCAGTATGAACAGTCCTGTGTCCTTTACAAGTGCAAATGCGTGACTTCATAGTCCACATGCAGAGAGGTATGAACAGGCCACAAGACAGATCACAAAACAGTCATCTTCCTCTTCCTTAATTTGATCGTTGATTACTTGCTTACAAGAAAGCAGTTTCGGTTTTCATTATAGAAGAATTTTACCATAAAAAAATTTCTGTAAAGCAAATACTGAATTGGTCTAGATTGAATCTGGGGGTTGTACTTATGCTAAGAGTTTAACATTATAATGGGTCAAATCCATGTGTTGGATGTATTAATTTTGACATATGCTACATGTGAATATATTAATGCTCAATGATTTGCTATTTTGAACACTCCACACTTTATTATAGATGCAATAATACAAATACTGCAGCATCCTATTGCTGCCATCCTGGCAAAAATAATATTTCTTTAGTTTCTTCTTAAAACAAGATAGACATCTTGTTATAACAAGAAACATTTATTGTTATAATGAGAGAAATTTTATCACAAGACACATTGTATCAAGAATCATGTTTCATGGAGGCTTGTGAAATATACATATATTAGTTATTGAAGTGTATAGTTTTGTATGACTGTAACCCCAAAATTCCACTGTAGCGCTCGATTTGTGCATTTGAGTAAATTAATGTAATACTGCGAAACCCACAGTATTCATACACTTCATAAACTATGTGTAGATTACCTTACTGACGTCTTATCCCCAGCATGAAGTAAAACTTGATCAAATCATGTACACCAGTCATTATCAGTTTGCTCTCCTCTTGCTTTTTGACTCTTTACAACATGACATCATGAGAGTTTGTTGCTGTTCACTTAGATTCTTGTTTTTACAAGATGAGTTCATACCTCACAATAACAACAAACATACTTCATTATAACGAGAATGTTTATTTTTTCAATGAGATGATTTGCTTTTTTAAAAATTTATTTAACCTTTATTTAACCAGGTTTGTCCCATTGAGATCACAGATCTCTTTTGCAAGGGAGACCTGGCCAAGGTAGCAGCAACACAGTCATTGCAGAGTCTTACAAAATATTAAATAAAAACATACTCAAGTCATACATTTGCATACAGACAGCCTTGTCTGCAGAGTCTTTATCAGAGTTTTAAATTCATTCAGTGGTATTAAGTTGTGCAGATGAAGTTCAAGTTGAAGTGTGTTCCATGCGTCAGGTGCTGAAAACCAGAAGGCTTTCTTTCCCAGTTCAGTTCTTACTTTGGGAACAACCAGATTTAGAAAGTCCATCGAGCGAAGATTACTACTTCCTTGCTTCCAGATCAGGAATGTTGATAAACAGGAAGGGAGTTTACCCAGATTGGCTTTGGAGATGAACATATACCAGTGAGTGAGGCGACAAGCTTGTAAAGATTTACTTTGGCATAAAGCACACAGTGATGAGTAAGGGAACTGCTGTTCGAAATAAACCTCAGTGCTCCATGATACACACTATCTAACATGTGTCGGCAATGAGCAGATGAGCATGCATATACAGTACAGTACATCACCATAGTTGATGATAGGTAGAATGAAATGAAAGCAAAAAATGAAAAGGATCTTGTTATAATGAATAACTGGGCTCTTTTGTCATGGTGGCAGCAATATGTTGCTGTAAAATGAATTTGTTGATAGGTATGATCCTCTGACTACCGCTTGTGTTATTCACAAGCTTTCTTTACGCTGATGATGTCATTACCTGGAGACTATAGTCGCTTGTAATATCAAACCTCACAACATGGATTTCAAAATACTGAATAGTTTTGCTTCTGGAAATACTTTTAAAATACTATATACCATAATATAATGTCTGGACAGTGTGAAAATTTAGATGCTGTCCAAGCTTAATCTCAATCCATCTGACTATAGTTGTTCTTGTGATGTGACATTTGTGTGCCTAACATGTGATGTTAACTTGGCACATTGTACAGGTCTGTTATAGACATAGAGTAACTCACTTGCTGACTTTATTTGTGGTTCATATTTCAGAGGAAAACACATCTGGAACCATTGTCTATACTCCTGACCTAAAAGTCAAATATAAATCTGGTTTCCAGTTCATAGACAATAATGGCATTTCACTTTGTAAGTAAGTACAGAACATAATGGTTATTTGTTGAACAAAATCTACTGGTGCCAGGTGTATAGTGTAGAAATATTAAGGGGATTTCTGGGAGATAATTATCCATAATAAAGTCAATGAATAAGTAGAAAACAGCAAAAGCTCATTTTTACTGTGTTCTGATATTCCGACACAGGTTCATTGTTTTATGAACAATGCGAGCACCCTGGGTGTTTTACCGTTAGCTGACTCACTTTCCATGGCTGACAAAGATAATAATTCCAAACAAAAGGCATAAATTCTATAGGAAAACTATTCTGGCTTTTCCCAACATGTTTGTGATCATCACCTTGGCAAAAGGGGTTGTGCTGCTGGCTTTATGAAATCCTGTTTTGCAAAATTATCTTTGAAGTACTGAATAAACAGTAGCAGTCTTAGCCTTCCTTTCAGAGTGTGGTTATAGCTATGGATACACAACAGCAGAAGCTGTACATTTGCATTGTAGCTCACAGATTTACAGAATTTGACATTGTTTGGGCTATTATGCAAATGATGCTTGGCAGAGTGACATTTACATGCTAGGAAAGTCAAATGCAGAGTAGGGCTGCAACAGCTAATCGATTTCATCTATTAAAATTGATTATCAAAATAGTTGCCAACTAATTTAATAATCTATTAGTTGGGTCTGTTATTATACACATAAGTACAGTGGCTACCTCCTAATTTGGGAGCAGTAAGCTAACCAAAGCCGCGGTGGCATTGGCACCATTAAGATGGATGCCGATCGCCATAAAAGAAAAAGGTGACGAGAACCAATGGCGTGCCTTGAGTAGCTTACGTTATGAATTCTGGATGAAAAACGTTTAATAAATGGCTGAAGCGGACACAGCAGAGTCTTGTTTTAATTCTGCCAGAATTTGACGATAATTAGCTGAAATTAGGTCGGACAGACACTGATGTATTATGTGACGTTGTGGAGTTTTTGGATTATTTATGCAATTATTCAGATTACTTAAATCCTTCATTCAGTGGTGTAGTGGAGGGTAAATGCACATAAGCGCCGTTTACGCATCTTTTAAATTTACAAAACAGCGTTTACTCACCTTTTTTTGAGATCAGTAATGTTAAGGATATAAATAGCTACCCACTGTTTTTACTGCTGTGCTTATAGTTTTCCCACCTTAAATTTCTTGTTACCACTAAAGTCTATGGCGTTTCACGAGTGCAAGCCGTCGCATTTTTAGCGGAAAAGGCTTTTTCTCCGCAATAAATGTTTACTTTGTCCATAATAGATGCAGACACACTCGCTTGCGTGACAGATTAATCGATTATCAAAATAATCATTAGTTGCAGCCCTAATGCAGAGAAAAACGGACTGCACTCTACATGTTTATAACCATCATCTATTGAAATACTGATCGTTTTGTTGCTGGCCTAATTTAATCCAGGGAGAGTATTAAAGCATCTGATTTAGGGAAAACTGTAACTCCAAGGCACCCTGAGGAGCAGCAGTGTTGTAGAGGCAAAGTAATAACCCTATTTGGTCATTCTCCTGAAAAGAAATTTCCTTTAATGAACATAGGACATAGTAGCTGTTTATCATAATGCATTAATCACCATTAATGTCAATTACACCTCTGGATTTTCGATTCTTGGTTATTGAGCTGGGCATCTTAAGTCTAGATTTCAGAGCTCCATCGATGCAGTGTAACATTTATGAAATGTTATATTTTAAATCATCACGGCAATTAATATGCAATTACGAAGACTCAGAAAACAAGACTAATGTGGTGTTATAAATAAATGAAACTATAAATGTAATTTTTTTTTATTTTTCTTAAGTTTAAGTTCTAATTGCTTTTGAGCTCTTCATATTAATGAAGCACAATTCCAGTGTATTGCTCTAGGTTGTATTTAATTGCAATAATTTTTTTTTGGTTTTATACATTGATAGTGATTTAGAAAGATATTATTTCGTCACTATGCATCTCATCGGAGCACATTTTTGCTCTGGAATTTTCCTAGCCCTTCCCACATCCTTCACCATGCAATTTCCACCCATGAAGACAAAACATCTGTGGCATTTCAGCTGTTCAAGGTTCAGTATTTTTGACAAACAGTGATTCAAAAATGTCCACACTGAAAGCTATCTAATGGACACAACAGGCATCATTCCTGAGGGCACTGAAAGTTGACTGTCTTTGAATGTTGACCAGTAAACAAATTATAAACTAATAAAGTGCGCTATAATGTCCATACATATTTGAAAGTAAGAAAAGCCAGATCTTAGTCTACCAGTTTGAGAATTGCATGTGTACAGCAGGCATTGTTGGTATTAATATCTCATGATGTCCAGCTCTATGCTGTACTATAGCCACAAAATACCATACCTCTAGTTGTGATGTCATTTGTTTTTGGTACCAGTTTTTACGCCAGTCGAAAACCAACACTTTGAAGTACAAAAAGTTTGGTGCCTGGTGAGGTAGAAGAGCGTCCTAAAAGCCTTTCCCTGCAAAAACTAGTTTCGGCTCACTACATTAACCCCCAAATCTGAGGAATGTGCAGTGACATAAGTCAAAGTATTTAACATAAACTGTCATTTCATAAGAAGGCACATTGTGGTACTGGACAGTGGATCATGCAAAAATAATTTTCACAGGCATAGTAATATGATTAATAGGGTGTTTTTCCACCGGACCAGGTACCGTACTTTCGGTACTTCCATAAAGTGCCAAAAGTATGGTACAGTACTACTTTTATGTTGGTTTTCCACTGGCATAAAACTTGGTACTGGTACTTGGCATATAATTGCCAAGTTTGGCCTAGACAAAAATGAAATAAAATTCGTGAGGCAGTGTTGTCTGACCAGTCTTGCTACACACAATAACTTCTGATGGCAAATCTGTATCTGACATTAAGGGTACCATGCTTCTCTTGATAGCTTTGTAATCACTTTTTGTGGGGATTTCCCACAAGAATGCATGTAGAAAATAAATATTTTATCTATAGTGTGGTTGATTTTTGTAAACATATTCAGACTTTATCTCAGCAGAACACTGGTTCTCGCCCCAGCAATTTTCTTGATTTTGTGTAGACTGTAGTAAAAAACAGCTCCACTTTTTTGCAAGATTTTGATCAGAAGCACTTTCAGGACTTGGGGTAGCTTCTGTGGTGGGATCTTAGTATTTGCATTTCTGTCTCATTTGTCTGCATTAGCAGAATCATGCTGAACAAAAGTGAGAACCAAAGAGAGGGCTAGCTGTATCAGACACTCCCCCCCTTTCCAGTGTTCTTAATCTATTTTGCAGCGTGTGTCGCATTGGATCCATTATCATCACACATGTAACCCATTAAGCAATGATGCTCATGAGTGCTGCACTCGTTAATTTGATAAAGGCTGCTGTGCAGGAGGTGGTTCTGAACCCTGCTGTGTGCTAACCCATGCGAGGGCAGTGGGGGCCTTTCTGTTACTCGTCTCAGGTTTGAAACAGAGCTTGGGAGGTGGGGCTTAGCCACTTGCATGGCTCCTACCCGGAATTCAAGTAAGAATTTGAGATGTACTGCAGTGTGTCTGGTTCCTGTTAATCTCGTCAAATATCTCCTGGTTTATCTCTGTACAACTGAGTGATGGAATAAACTGTTTGAATTTGGCTTAAGAGCTGTCAAGATGTGGTGTTTACGTGTCATAAATGATTTTCCAAGTTAAATTTAAAGTGAATTACATCAGTGATTTCTTTGGTGTACACTGTACTACCAGAAGACATAGAACCTTTCTGCTTCTCGAAGAATGTGCCTGACTATAAAATATGCATATATTTTATGTGAGAATCATAATGGTCATTTTAGGAGTTTTGTTGGTTGGTTGAGCAGGATGCTATAGATTGTTTTATTAGTGGGGAATATCCCATTACTCACAGTCTTTAAAAATAAAGCTTTGAGTGAGTTAATATCTGATGATGATATTGTTATTAAGCCTGCCGACAAACTGGGCTCTGTTGTTATTCAGGACAAGTCGGCCTACCACAATGAAATACAGACAGCTTAAAGAAGAGACTACATACAAGCGCCTATCGATTGATCCTACCTTCAAATTTTGTGATGAGATTAAGTCCAAGCTAAAATCACTGCACCGCGATAGGCTGATTGATGATAATGATTGTCACTACTTGTCCCAGAAACATCCATTGAGACCAGTCATTTATACTTTGCCTAAAATATGCAGAAGATTGTTTAACCCACCTGGCTGCCCTATTGTAACCGCATTGCTTTCCACTGGAGGGCTCTGGTTTCCTCCTACAGTCCAAAAGACTGCACGGTAGATTAATTGGTGAATCTAATTGTGAGACTGGTGACCTGCGATGTGTTGATGCCTGCGCAGGTTTGGTTTCTGCCTGCACCCATTGTTCCTAGGATAGGCTCTGGTCCCCCCCCTCACGACCCCAGTTGGGATTAAGTGGTTACGGAGATTGGTGGATGGAATTTAATGATGTGCATTCTGTGGGATATTTATGCACGATGGATGTCACAAGTTCTGTACACCACTATTTCTCATGAAACAGGTTTAAAGGCATTGGATTAGTACCTCCAGAAATGCAACATGTCTCATTCAACTGTTTTAGCGTCTCTTACTCAGTTTCTCTCACTAAAAACTATTTCTTGTTTCAGGATAAATACTTCCTGCAAATTCAGGGCACAGTGATGGGTTTACCCATGGCTCCTAATTACGTTACAGTAAAATCCTGTAGACGTGATATCCAGTGCAGATACGTAGTTGGGATTATTAATAGTTACGCATCTGGTCAGGTAAAGTTGGATTACTACGTGTACAATATAATAATCTATACCACAAGCGTGTCTACTGGGGTGTAGCATAAGTAAATGGGGCCCTGTAGTTGTGTTCTGGGCATACAGCGACTCTGGATATAACGGGCTGTTTTGCCAGGTCCCTTGAAGTCCATTATAACTGGATTTAGGGAGTTTTCAGATACTAGAAATTAAAGGTCACCAATGTGGGTTTTTCAATAGGCGATGCCAATATTTAGGAGTTGGAGTCAGCTGATGCCCGATATATGCTGTCGATATTTTTTGGCTGAAAGTTGGATGTTTCCCTCTCTATTTGCATAATAAAATATTACACTAATAATAACAAATGATACACAAAAATTCTCAACTTAGCATTTATTGAATACTGACCTGTTTAAATTGAAATATACACTTAAATAACAAAACACAATACAACTTGTAAACAATAACTTATAAACAATAAAAATGGCAGCAAACTCCTTCTTCAGCTCCAGGGCTCACCAGCCTGCTGCAGATATTGCACCTGGCTTTTCGTAATGTTGGATTGGTGAAAATGCTCCCATAGAAGATTAGATTTTTGTTCAACCATCAGACAGCAATTACTAAGACAGAAGAAAAAATGCAAGGGTAGCATTTTTATTATACTACCTAAATCTTCAATTCATTCTACAATTCCAGTATTCCATGCACATTAAAACAATTACACTCTAATACATTTTGAAAGAAAAAAAAAACACTATTAACTAAGTGTATCATGGTATGATGAGTAGTGTACAAGGCCCAAAACCTTTCACTAACATGTTGTTTATGTTGTTAGCAGACCGATAGCTTACAAGCCAAATTCACAATCAGAATCGCGGAAAATAAAATAAAATAACTTTGTCGTATTACACAACATAAGCCCCTAATGATTGTGACGTTGTCGACGTATAAGCCCGTATAAAGGATAGACATGTTTAATGAGGAAACTAACTAAGCAAGGTCGTGCACTTTTTATCTAGACGTCTGACAAATTGTTCGAATTTCCGCTGTCAAATGCAAAAAAAAAATGCACAGGACCATTGTCAGCATCAGCTCAAGTGAATGGTAACCATGCTTTTGAACAAACAGTTTTCGCCGCCATGCGATGTTCTTAGTGTCTCTGAGACTGCGCTGTCTTTGATCGGGGCAGAGTAACGCTGCAGTGTTTCAGTAAGCTGCCTCCGACCCACACACACAGAGTGAAACTCCCCGATACAAGAAAAAAAAACAGAACTGATAACATAGGACTGATATGGTAATAATTAAAATGCTAACAACTAAAATGATTTTTAACGATTAAAAAACAGTCTGTGAGCCCACCAACAAGCGCACAAAACTTACTGTCAGAATCAATTATCCTTATACCTATAAGCTACAGCTGGTTGAGGGCTCATTATCATTACTGTAGTTCCCGACAGTGTAATTCGCGTTCTTTTTTAAAGCAACATAGCAAACCAGTTAAATAAACAGGTCAATGAAAGATCAGAATTTAAGCCTTACCATCTTCTCCCAGGACTCTTCCAAAACGTCCGTCTGGGGTCCTCCACACGGCAGCATGGGTCACGTGTTCCACAGCAACAATAACACTGGGCTGCACGCAGACGTGCCTGTCTGTAAATCGGCGTAGTGCACTCGGATATCGGTCGAGCCGATACATTAAAAATGCTATATATCGGTCGAACTGTACTAGAAATATATGCTCATATTGTAAAGGACAAATGGGAACATTGCCGCTTGTGCTATAACATTACCAGGCAGAAGGTCTTTGGTAGCGCATTGAAGCACTCACTAAGGTGGGCCAAAACATTACTGTTAGGGCGTTTTTCCACCGCACCAGGTACCGTACTTTCGGCACTTTCGGTACTCCCATAAAGTACCGAAAGTACGGTACTTCATTCGTGTTGGTTTGACACTGGCATAAAAAAAATTATTTACAGCAGAACACATGTTATTACCATTTGAATAATGATGCATTTCCTGATTTTTATAAAGATCAAGGAATTATAAACAAAGTATACATCTTCACTTTTTCCCTTTTTTGGTTATAATTACCCTCTTTTGTTTGGTAATTTTACTACTTTATGATGGAGTGCCTATTTTCTTGCTGACAAGCATTGAGAGGCTTTTTTTCTGTGTATCTGTTAGATGGAGTGCATTTGGGCATGAGGACTATTCATTTTTCCTGTTCAAGCTGGAACAGCAGGGAAAGTCAAGGGTGTTCCCACAGCTGGAGACTGACCACTTACAATTTTCTCTTCTGAGCCATGACTTAGAGCATGGCTCTGTGTTGCTGTCTTGAAAAAGTTTTGGACAACTG
This sequence comes from Mormyrus proboscirostris, assembly GCA_026779585.1. NCBI lineage: Eukaryota > Metazoa > Chordata > Actinopteri > Osteoglossiformes > Mormyridae > Mormyrus > Mormyrus proboscirostris. The sequence goes on from JAODKF010000103.1 coordinate 30,142,621, forward strand.
ATTTCTTCATTTTAAATGCTTACAACAGCCTGGGAAATTGTTTTCAAAACCACAACAGACCCGCATTCAAATACATGAAATTGCATTTTGAAAGGATATATGAGAACAGTAACTACTCTAATAGTGTTTGCACCAAATCTGAACTGTCATACGTATATATTAAATACATGCATTATCACCAAAACTTTTGGTTATGTGACATCATTTTGCTGATGCACGTAAATTGGAGAAAAGCTACCAAAACAAAACCAGAACTATTAAGTGTGGTGGTAGAGGAGCCCACAAAACAAAATTCCCCTTCCCAGAGTACCTGGTGTACTCCATTCATGCAAGGTCCAGAATACACTGAGAAACAGGGGACAGGGTTTCCTATTTGAGAGGTGGGAGAATTTTTATGGAATGAAATAGCTCACAAAAGATAGTTACTGGGAATGGTTTCAGAATATTTTTGCTAAGATGCTAGCAAGAAGGACATGGTAACAAATGTTTACAAGTTAGAAAAAAGCATCATACTGTCATATTCGAGGAGATGTCCATTAAGGGGTGGTACTTCCCTAGTAATTGAGTCCACAGTGGTATTTGGAATGAAAGATTTATTTTAACGCAAGCACTTTGGACACTGAAGCATATGTACTGTGTAAAAGTGGGTTGATTTTTACTTTTTTGACTATGAACATGGGTGAAAACACTCTTGTATGTGTATGCAGCACAAGAATGTGTGAGTTCTATAAGCGCATTTAATTTTTTTTCTTTTTTTTACATCGATTTGACACAGGTGACATGTTGATTCTTGTTAACTATGGAATAAGTACATTAAGTTTTTTTTGATAAATAATCTAGGATGGGATATGAATCGCTGGGTTTTTGTCTTTGTTCTGAGAAAGTGTTTTTTTTTTAACTATTATCTTAAATTTAATTTGATTTACTGTGTTTAACACCACAGTAGAAAAACATGTTTTTAATAATATCAACTTCACAGGAGGGCTACAAAAGGAATACAAATTTACTGAAGTAAAACCTTAACCTATTGCAGTCTCTTCTGTGACTGACATTTTGAGGGAAGATTGAAGTTTTAAAATTGTTAAATGTTGCTTGGCTGGCTTGTTTTGCAAAACCGTGTCTGCTTTTTCAGCTGTATTTACTCTTCTGGTGGGTCATGTTGCTCTCATATATAATCCCTCTGGTGTGAGAGGGTTTGACCCCTCTCTGTTTTTCCTGAGGGGAAAGGGGAAAAATCCACATTAATTGTGGCCTAGTTTGCAGGCTTGTTTAACCATTGAGAGGAACCCCATTATATAAACATACTCTGCCCTTGGATGATAGCCCCCCCCTAGCAGTCCTCTGTGGTGTAAAGCTGTATCCTTACTACCCCCACCCCAAATCTGGAATGTAAACATTGTGGGGCCTCTTTGTATTAAAGGCTAAGTTGGAGTGGGCAATGGGTCCATTTTGGGGCACCAAAGGGAAATTTAATGAGCAGCTCTGTGCTTATTGAGCACTGATGCTTGGATCTTCTTGACCTTTTGAGTTGGGGTCTGTGATCTTGATAGGGGGTGTCTATACAGTAGGCTTAAGGATTTTGAATATCTTCTGTGGCGTTCTAATCAGTTGACTGTAAGACAATCCAGTCAGTGATTTCCTGGCCTTTCTGCTTAAGTCCTAGACTTCAACTCCTGAGTAGAATTTTGTGTTTCCGGAAACCAGGGATTACATATGGTTTTGGGACTGGCGTTGCTCCACAGATACTTTGATTGTTAATACAGTAACTCAAAACTGTTTGATAGAACTTTTCAAACTTTTCCAAGGCATTATAAGAACTGAAAATGACAATTTTACCCTAAAATTAAAGCAGTGCAGCAACGATCTTAGTGACTGCAAAGAGATAGATGAAATGATTAGAAGCTTATCCTTGTGAATAGAATATTTTTTATTATTGCTCTTTATTATCTTTGTTGGATCTTATATCCACTTCATAAAACATTATATGGATGAAGATCCCCATGGTAGACCCAAAATCAACCTAAAACTGTAACTACACAACAGAGGGCAACCAAGAGTTTGGGGGATGACCTTATTTCTTAAAATTGGAAGTGCCAGCCTTAGTGCGGATTAATAGTTTGATCGACAAAATGTCTAATTAACCAAATGCAACGAAATGCTGAGGAAAAACCATGAAATTCTGAAAAGACTGATTAATGGGATTTAATTTTCGGGTTGTCAGGAGATGGCATTCAGAGGACAGGATGATGGAGAACATTCTAATAGCAAAGGGAATTATAAATGTGCTTTCTTGCTATTCTGTCATTGTTTGTTTACTTTGCAATTAGAGATTTACCAATTGCAATTTTCTTGGCTGATTCTGATTTTCTTTCTTGGAATTATAATTGACAGCATATACAAACAAAAGTCAACTTTTCTTCAATGCAACTTTTTTTTCAGAATAAAATACATTGTCAAAGTATACAATTTCCCACAAACTTCACTTTGCAGAATCTTCATTTAAGCAAGTATAAAAATAAAGTGCTCTGTGACTGGAAAGAGATACAAATAACAGTTAACCAAAAAATGAGTTGCTGTACATCCAGCTTTATCTGACAAATTTTACTTTTCCAAACAGAAGCAGGTGCAACATATTTGTCAGTCATTTTTAGCATGTTTAATTGACCAGATAATATGACATTAACCTTTTTCTATTTTTACTGAAGTGTACTGTACTTTTCCAAATAATAATAGGTGTAGGGTAATAACACATATTATGTATATACATAAATTTCAGGATGAACCTAAAATGCACTTATAACCTTTACAGGTGAACTTAATGTGACCTTCCCTAAGCTTTTGGATGCACATGTCCAACTGTTCAATGTTTCAGTACTTTTTACACAACTTGCTGTTCTCTATCAAGGAGCTTAACGGCAAAATTCACATCAGGTGTTTGATCCATGAATCGACCAATAAATTTTCTGGATCAATCAGAATTGGTATTCAAACAGTCCTCCTCATCATACTGTTCACATTTTGACATCATGAGACCAAGTTGACACCTACCAATTGAGCAACAGTACCTTGCCATTGCAAGGCTTCAAACAGGATGTTCTCAGATGGAAGTGGCTACTGAGCTTAGTCAGCAGGTTGCAACAGGGATACAGAGAGACTGGAAGAGTCACAGAAAGGCATTGAAGTGGACTCGTTTGGCCACATCCCACACTGATGACCGCTTCATTGTGAACAGTGTCCTGTGGAACCAGATAATGAATGCCACTCAGCTCCAGGCACATTTAAGGGAGGTGAGAGGCACCCAAGTGTCACGTC
>JAODKF010000103.1:30171749-30181767 GCA_026779585.1 Mormyrus proboscirostris
AACTCCAATTAGCCTCAGCATGTCTTTGGACTGTGGGGGGAAACCAGAGTACCCAGAGGAAACCCCATGACGACACAGATCCCAGAGGTGTGAGGCAACAGTGCTAACCACTCAATTTTATTAATTCCAAGTATTTTCACAACATTGTCTGAAAGTGTTTGCTGCAGCATCTCCGTGGTTCGTTTTAAGACAGTTTATCATAAGCTTTGATGAGTCTATATAACACAAATCTGAATATTGAAGAGCTTTAATTAGAACTCTGACAAATTACCAGTGCTCCCATTCTTTTACACTATGATGTTTGTCATGCTTCTTTATGGATCTGAAGCAGCAACCTCTCCTGTCCCCGTGTTTCTGTTTGACACTAAGAACAGCAAACACAGATTAAGGCAATGTGTACTTAAGCACATATAGATCATACTAAGTTAAACATTCTCCGCTAGAATTACTGGGAATGTTCATAGTTACTCTATTGCCACATGCATACACTATCACTGTCCAGGAGTAACGTCTATTATTAACGCCAGCCACAAAGTCGAACGAATAAGACTCCCCTTCATATCCGTGGATGTAAGCCAAAGCAAGCATCTTAAAGCCCTTCTCTAATTTACTTTTTGGTACTTTGGAGAAGGATTTACTAAAGCGATGTACGTGATCATAAATTTGGGCAAATCCTGTAAACGGCATGTATAATCCTGAACCTCAGGATTTTCACAGAACGCAAATGAGCGAGCCACATTTCCTTGAATGCGGAAGCTGACATGCAAAGAGCCCACTGTGACATGAGAGTTCACGCCTCATTACTAGTGATGTGTCGTTCGTGAACGAGACGGCTCAAAGAGTGAACGATGGGAGCTGGGTCCTGTTCAAGAGCTATTTTATTAATGTTTATAGAATTGTCCAGGTTTTTGAGCTACCTAAACATTAAGGATGACAGTAGCCGGAACACATTGTCTTCCGAAAAAGCCTGCCCATGAGATGGCATCTTATTTTTAACAAGCTCAAATCAGGTCACACTAATCAGCATCAGGTTAAATGAAGAGAGGGGCGGATTTTTTAAAATAGCCATTTACAAACCAAAAGAGCCGTCTTTTCTTGGTGAGCTGAGCCAAATGAGCCGGTTTGCTAAAAAGAGCCCATATTCACATTTGGTAGAGAGAGACACGAGGAAAACAAGCAAGCATGCAAATGAAAATTATGAATTATGAATGAAAAATTATCGACTTCATTTTAATTATCGTGCAGTTAATTGATTTATCATTTATCGCGACAGGCCTATTTATCATACTGCAAAGGTACGTGTTATTTTGAAGCAGACAACTGTAGTGAAATGCAACTGGCATGAAAATATATGCAAATGTAGCAGTGAGTGTGAATTGTGATTCACTCACTCACAGAGAGTGTTTCAGTTTTTTGTAGACGATGTTATAAATAAGTTGCGCCTAAATCTTTTTTCACATCTTGCACACTCACATGTGTGAATGAAATGGGGCACTCTAGAGCCTTGTATTTATATGAGTTACTTGTCTGTGCTTGTCTTTATATTTGTGTAATTCACTAAGTTAACAATATACAGAACCCCTGAAGGGACAAAAAAAATTAAATGCTCTTTCTTTCGTGTGCATAGAGGAAATTTGTATGCGAAAGAGCATTTTATTTTTATTGCCCATTTTGGTGAGTTATTACATCCTTTTATTTGAGCAAAATGTGGGTGTGGTTGGGAGTGAAGAAATTAAACTTATCTGGTCTTTGTGCCATTTTCAAGTTCTTTGTCTTTTCTTGCCCTTGTAGCTCCCTGGAGGCTGAAGAACCAGATAAGTCAAAAGGTAAGCCTTTTTAAGGTCTCCTTTCTGAGGGGCACATCTACTTTTTCTCTTAAAGAGATTGTTTTCATTGTAAATGGGAGGCAAGCTGATATAACTGGATAACAAGATGGAATAAGGTAATTTCTAACATTAGAAGGAAATTATATGGAAAAATGAAAATGTGCCAGCAACCTTTTCTGACATTGGAGAGGAGCTATTCACGCAAGGAAAAGGTTCTTGGACTGACACAGATTAAAGGTGCCTACAGGTCCTGGAAGCTTTGCTTTGTGGCAGGATGCAGGGCAAATATGACGTCGGAAAATGAGGAGCAAAAAAAAGACAGAAGGTGCAAAATCTGTAGGGCCAGATAAAGATCTCTGTGAAACATAGTTATACATCGACTGTAAAGTAAATGTTTAAAAATAAATACGTTTACAAATGTATCTTGGTCACACTTATACAATAACACAGGTCTACAAAAAATCAGTTACTAAGGTTTTTTGAATGGATTTAGGGTATTTGAGGGTGTTGAATTCAAAAATCACATTACCTTTGTGGAATTGTTTTACTTTTGCAAAAACTAGGGTTCTAGTTTTTGAGATAATGGACGTCCATGAAAATAATTCATTCCCCCAATGCGACTTGTGTGTGATAACAAATGCAATAGCTTTTGACTCTTTAACAGTAGCTTAGGTAATGAAATGAATGATGAAGGGTTGAAGGAGAGTTAGAGTTAAGTTCACATGTGTGCGTTTGCATGTTCATGTTACTGTGGTGGAGAATTTTTACTGGGGGTGTTCCAATCAGGATTTTTGGGGCCGATCACCGATCCCTGATCACTAGAAGCTGTATCATCCGATACCGATCACTAATTACAGGAGCTACTAGAAGCCTTATCATGTAGCATTATTTATTAAACTATATCTAACAACAATGTAAACTAAGTATTGAAATTACAAGAAGAGGAATATCATGAATTGACAACTGTATTTAATGGCAAGCAACATGTCAACTTAAAACATAGCAGCCTGTGCTTGGTTAGTAATTGGGGACACCTTAGAGCTTGACAAATACAACTTTCCTGTAGATTGTATAAAATTAAATAAAATAACATACAGAACAAGAGTCTTTGACTTTGGCTTTAGAGTACTTTAACTTTAGGCTAAAAACTGCAACAAAAAGGGCTATAGTCAAAATTGTTTCAAGTCAGTTTTCCAAAGTAAGCACTCAGTTTTTCTAATTTACTTTAAGGATCACAGGTAATAAATTGCACAACAAAAATAAATAATAATAATAAAAAAAAAACTGCAAATAACAAAAAACTTATATCTCATATACATCTCTATATCTGTTTCTATCCGTCTGTAACTTTAATTCACTTCTCAGGGCAGGTCTAACAAGCCATTGCAAGTTCACATCTCTTGGGATGTCAAGACGAAAGGCAGTTAACTAATAGAACCACAACTGCACTATCATGAATCAATGATAAATTCTGAAGTAGTTACTTTTTTTCTGTGAAGCTCAGGCAGATTTTGTGGGCATTTAGAGAGGTAGAGAGAGGGGCAGAGAGAGCAAGAGTGAGCTAGAGAATGAGAAAGGGTGGATAAAGATTTGTAGCTTACTTCTTAAGCATCAAGGGCAGATTTTTCTTAATAAATATAAGCATCTCCACATTTTTGCCTGACAGCTTGTTGTGCTTCTCATCTATAATATTTCCTGCTGTGCTAAAATTCACTCATTATCAACACTTGTGCATTGGGCACAGAGGTAGGTTTGTGCTGCTTGTGCGAGAGCAAGAAAGCGGCTTTTATTGTTCTGCCAAAAAACAAGAGGCTGCCCATTTTGTGGGATAACTGGCTCTGATAGGTAGAGGTTGAACTGCAATGATACTGAGCTGCTGGTACTTTCTCTGGGGGTTCTGACCTGCTTGCAGACAAACTCGCCTCACCATCCTGCTGCTCCATTCCAGTGGTAAGGACATCAGAACAGTTGAACATTGTGGGTAAACAACAGTGAGCTCCATAAGCACTTAGGGCCCATTTCTGTTCTAGCAGACTCTGCTACATGTATAGAGTACTGTTCCACCTGGTAGGTATATCTTGCTGTAGTCTCTTGATAGGCTGGCCCAGCTGCTTCTGAATACTTTGCAGTCGGGAGTAAGCAAGCAGAGAGTGTTTGAAATGACCGATGGTGTGTCTTCCTGAGGCAATGATATCAGCGACGCTGCTTTGTGACATAACTCCGTCAGCCACGGCAAGCTGGAGTGAATGCGCCATACAAGGCAGGCTGGGAAGATTGGCGTCCCTCATAGCCTTTTCCATGTTCTTTGCATTATCCCTTAAAATAACGTGCAGTTTTTCCTTCAGGATTCACCATGCATGAAACATGTCTCTAAATGCAGCAACAAGAGCTTCCGCGGTATGTGACCCTGAAAACTCTTGAGAATGAAGAACCACTTTTTTTTAATTCGAAGTTTTGATTAATAAACTGCGCAGTGAGGCTCAAGGTGGACATGGGACATACACTCGCACTCCAAATGTCACTTGTAAAACTAACTGATGTCATGTTATCCTTCTTAAGGTGGTTGACATATGTAAACACTGTTTGGTATAATTGCGGCAGGTATACATCTGTGAAATATTTTCTCCCTGGCATAGTGTAACGTGAATCCAAGTAGGACATGAGTTGCCAGAACCCTTCGTATTTCACAATAGACAGCAGCTGATGATCTAGGCATATGAATTCTATTATTTTATCTGATATTTCTTTATGCTTCTTACTGTCCTTGCAGTAGGGTTGCTGTCTTTGAAACGTCTCTGTAACGTGTCTTAGCGCTTGCCAACTTTGAAAACTCATGTTCCTTTTGAAAACTCAAGGACTCATGTTCCTTTACGTGACTAACCTTCAAATGTCTGATGAGGTTCGTGGTGTTAAAATGCTTTGGGTGCTTCCTGCCTCGTGGAATTGGCTTGTTACACAGGTTGCAGATTGCTAATGTATTGTCTTTTTCACACAAAATGTAGAATTGCCAGACTGGTGAAGCCATTTTAGCAACGCGCAAAAAATTGTCTCGCAAGTTTTGCGTCATCTGATCGGCTTTTCTATATTGGCCATTATAGAGACTGCTGATCAAACTTCCCAAAGCAATTATCACGCGATTATGATTGGTGACCGGTCAATCGGAGCACCCCTAATTTTTAACCAGATCAAATCTGCCAAGTCCTTTCAAAGGAAGGGCATCATGGGAATACCTGTCTGGTAATTAGCCTGAAATGGTTGAAATGCTCGTGATAGGGCCATGAAAAAAATGTAGTTTGGTCAGAAGAAGGGGATCCATTCACAAATGCAATCAAAAGATGATGTCCCTGGGTTTTTCACCTATTTTGACTTCACCAAGTTCACATATTTCACAATAGAGGGCCAGACTTGCAATACTCATTCGGCAGCTGTCAAATTTTGAGCCACCAATGGCCACAGAAAAGTAGGGGGAATCTTGAGGATGATGTTGCAGCTGTGAAATCCTCTCTTCTGGCTGGTGCAGAGTGGAAAAGAAAATGTAGTGCTTTGAGCACTTTTTCCACCATCTACATTTCAAAACCATTGAATGAGTTGTGAAGGGTATGTAGGCCACAACTTCTTACAATTACTAACTGTGTCCCAGCAAATTGCTCACCACAGTCTGAATGTCATCATTGGACGTATAGGACTGATGTCAGCTAACCGTGTGCAAAGCCCAAAGCACTTCTGCTTTCAGTGTATCGGTTGAGGAGAATGTACGGAAGGCATTGCATGTCATGGGATCTGGAGACACTAGCAAAGTGGGTGTAGACCTATCTGTAGAGGTTGTACTTGCAGGACTGGCAAACAACTAAATGGGGACAGTACGATTTTTGACAAAATGCTTGTGCTTCTCTCCTCTTATATGTGAGTCAATGGCTTTAGAAAGACTTTTTTTTACAAAGGTTGCATCGCGCTTTGTAGACATTAGTCGTCTTTTTCAACCAGTCACAGTACTTTTTTTGAAGCATTGAGATTAATAACAATAACTAATAAATATTGTATTATTTAATAAAATTATACATAACTTTTGCCTGTCAGTGTTAGATATTTCACATTTCTTTTTTGTATGTCGTTAGACTGTTTACTTACTAGCTGTAACAAATAAAAATATTCTTGCAATTCTGAATGCCTTTCAAACCTGTTGTGTTAATTAATTAACTCTTAAATATCTCCAGAAATAGAGCCAAAACTGAAGTCATATTCTTAATCAGCACCATACATTTAATATAAATTAATGTAAGAACAAAATCACTGTATACCAGTGTAATAAGAAGCTCATAAAGATTTTTTCTCAGCTTAGAATGTTAACCTTATGAATACAGTTTTTATTTTGTAACAACAGTACTGTCAGTTACAATGATTTGATAATTACCTAAAACCAATGTTTGCTATCAGTTGATCTGATCTATATACATAATAGGTATTCCACTCAATCTGAAATTGAATTAGTAGAGTGTATGTCAAACAAACCTTGCATAAAAAGAGAAAAGGCTATGTTGGTCTGAGTGTTTATTATAGTGGGTTAGTAAAACACAGCAGCTGAATGCCCAAATTAATTCAAATGAGAGTACATTAAAATGGGGCGGATATGGGCCACCCATTTTGCACTTGTGTGCCACCCATACGGGCTTGCAAGTTGAGAAGAAGTGGAGACATTGTCTTAACAGTCTATGTTGTAAATTGAACACTATAAGAAAAGCAACACTCACTACACACTGTAAAGTGTTAAAGGTAACACTGAATGGTGTGGACCCATATAAACACCATGCACCATGCAGTGCCCTCCAGGCTTCACACTTGGCTTTCCTTGCAAATATTTGTGAAAATTTGGTGAAGCAGCTTCATCTCTGAAAAAATGAGAAAAATCCACTGAAACCTTTCACTGAAATAAATTTAATCAAAGACATACATTTAAATAGCAAATGTACTTGCGCCCATCTCACTGCCTATGGGCGTGTCAGTATTAAAATGAGGTGGAGTCAGGTACATTGCTTATGCATTGCTATTTTGAGCAATTGCATGATTGATCAACAAAAACCTGGTCTCTAGTTAATGGCGCAGTATGTCACTATCAATTTAACAGTGTGTTATCAAGACAGTAAGATGCCCAAAGTTGTACAGTTTGATGGCCATTTTGATGGAGGGAATAGTGTTAAAGGCAGAACTGCAATCAATAAACAGCATCTGCACGTAGCTGTCCTACTGCTCCAGGTGTGATAGGGCAGTGTGGAGGGCCAATGTAATGGCGTCCTCAGCTGACCTGTTTGACCTGTTGATGTGTGCTCAAGACTAGCTGCTCAAACAACTCCATATCAATGAGGGTCATAGCGATTATCACATGAATTCACAGCTTATCACATGATTTCAGCAGCTTTTGAACTTCCCTGTTCATCCATGGTTTGCAGTTGGGGAAAGTGCAAATGACTTTGAAAGTGTTAACAGTGTCCACACCGATGTTTATGTAGGAAACCAGAGGATGCATATTCATTCTGGTTGGTGTGGTTGTCCTTTATGGATTCCAGTTTAAACAAATCCCAGTTTGTGTCATCAAAACAGTTCTATAGTCTGGTCATGGCTCCATCAGGGCAGACTCTGATGGTCTGTGCGGTGGGCTTTGTTTGGGCAATGAGGGGTTTGTATGCGGGGGTCAGGAACAAAGAGATGTGATTGTACTGAGTGTGATGTGTGGGGGGGATACTATGTAAGTGTTTGCTATTTCACAGTATACATGATCCAGCATATTTTTTCCTTTGGTTGGAAAACAACAAACTGGTAGAATCTGGGTAGCATAATTTTGAGGTTGATGTGTTTAAAGTGTGCATTAACAGTGAACAGTGTGAACAGTATTGTTCTGTAATGTTCATGGAAGTACAGCAGGAGTTGCACACATCACAGCCTTTGTCTTTTACAGATTCAGCAGTCCGCCCGGCTTGCTCAATAGCGGGGTCAAGGCAGGATGTTAGTATTCAGCCAGGTTTCCATGAAAACTAAAGTGCAACTGTTCAGCTTTTGCGATGAAATTCTCAGCCTCAATCTGTCTATCTTGTTAACTATAGACTGGGTGTTCGCAACGAACAGCCTGGGTAGAGGAACTTTGTTTGGGGAGTTCTTTAGCCTACCATGAATGCCGGCTCTCTTATCCAGAATCCCCTTCATTTGAGAAAGTACTGTATGATAATATATTGCTGTATTTAATGTTGTTAATGTCTTACTGTGTGCATTTATCAATTAAATGATTAGCTGTCAATGGTAGGTAATTAAACTTAATTAATAAACAATTTTCTTCTACCAAACTCCATACACCAATCATATCGCTGCACAGAAGTGATTGCCATGGTGGCCATGTTCGTTTCTTTTGCACAGTGATTGTCACAAACATCAGGGCACAAACCGGGGAAACAGGAGCAGGAGTCAGGAAATCAGGTGAATGCAAGATTTAATGAGGAGAACAGCAAGGCACATGGGGCAAAACAGGGAGCAACATCACGAAACTTCCATGACAAGACTGGGGAAAGACTAAGTGGGAAGCACTTAAATACAGAAACTTAATCAGACAGGACTAGGAATAGCTGGTAACACAGGGATTCCACCTAAGCCCCTCTAAAACATACATTATCTTTTTTAGTTTTTTTGGGTGAGCTACCACTTTAAAAAAATCCAGGCAATAGCTGTGCAGATGCCTGTAACTCTCCTTGCCCTGACAAGGCACCATACCACTGCGAGGAAAACACATCAGTGCCATACACTGCTGGCTCATGTTCTTTACAAAGGAACATTGCCTCTCTTGGGGGCAGATAATATTTTTAGACTAAAACTGATAAAAGAATCATGTAAGTGAAATTCAGCTTGTATTTGAGAGAGGATGTTTAAAGATGGCCTTGGATCACTGTGGAAAACAGTTTTCCTGATGTGGCTTAGCTCTCAGTGCCAAAATGCTCCAGCACACTGGGGAGTCCTTAGACAACTTAGCTGTTCCACTTGAGGTAGAAACGTTTTGCTTTGATTAATGTGAACTCCTAGTAAAAGACTAATGTTTGCACTGACTTTTTCTTTCAAGGCTTCTCTCACAACCTGTAGTCTAATGAATATGAAGTATGAAACCTGACTGGAGATATGCATTCCAGCTCCCAGTGGAGAGTGCTTTATGTCCATACTGGCTTGTGTTGTGACTATCAAGTTTAAGATTAATCTCCAGTCTTGAGGAAAGTAAGTAGTTTAGACGATTGAGAGTAACAGTCATGTAACAAATGCTAATCTATCAAATGACCCTTAACTGTGCACCTTTAGACACCTAATGTGAAAAACATAAAAATGTAGCAGTAAGCAATGGAAATTCTGAAATGTGCTGGAGTTTTAAACAAGGCATGGTTCATGTCTCTCTGCCTTCTTTGGATTATAAATTCTCATGAGAATAATTTTAAATGCTCCTTAAGTTTATGTAGTAGATGGCTTTCTTTGTCCAAGAGCACTCTTTAAGTAGGCTCTGTTTAAGTACACTCAAGATGTTACAGGAAGAACTCCTGCAGCCAACAATTGTGTATGGACTTTTATAAACAAAGCAGTTAATAATTGATTTATACTTGTGATTTTAGCATCTGTCCAAATAAGGACCTTAATTCAAAAGTTAAAAGCAAGTTACAATGACAGTACACAGTACACCTTTTCATGCAACTGGAATAGTTTTAACACTAAATTAAAATATATGAGATCTTGCCCTTGGGATGCGTAGCTCTGAGGTATACATCTATGACCAGTGAAAAATCATTAGTGGATGACATTTAACTCTAAATAAGAACTTTGATTAAAGGTGCATGTTTCAGTGAAAACAAACACCCTATCACTGATTGGGACTGGACTCTTTTGTATGTAGATGGGTACAAGTATTGCACTCAGGTAATTTGACCACATTTTGGCGCTTATCTGTAAATCCCTGAAACTGATCCGTTTCGTTGTGATGAGTCAGTGTCCCCAGTCTCCCTGCAATTGTTTCTGTCATTACATACAGTCCCCTCCAAAAATATTGGAACAGCAAAGTCAATTCCTGTATTTTTGCTGTACACTTAAAACATTTGAGTATGACATCAAAAGATGAATATGAGACAAGAGATCAGTATTTCAGCTTTTATTTCCAGGTATTTACATCTAGATCTGTT
>JAODKF010000103.1:30181867-30206159 GCA_026779585.1 Mormyrus proboscirostris
AGTTATTTCTGTGACCATTGTGAGTTTTTCTTTCATTGACTGAAGGGTACCAACAATTTTGTCCACGTGTGTATGTGCGTGATACTTCCATAATATGGAGAACAGAGCTGAGATTGCAACATAATCAATATAATAAAGCCTATAAGAATCACATCTCAGCATTCCAATTAACTCCAAAATAATTACAGTAAAATCCCGTTATAGTGGTATGAGTTAGGCTACCGCAGTGCTAATCGATAGCCCTAACACTAACCCTTACCCTAACCCCCAAAAAAACCTTAAAACACCCCTAAAACCCTAACCCCCAAAACACACCTAAAACCCTAACCCCCCAAAAAAGCCCTAAAACCCCAACCCCCCAAAAAATACCCTAAAAGCTCAACTCGTCACAACACCGGCATGCATTCTATGGCAGGGATGCCTTTTTCGGCATAACACCGGTCAGGCACCTTTACGAACATGTAGAAAAATCCTCAGATATAGTGGACTCGCATATAACGGAATTTTGCTTATAACAGACAAGCAAGTCCCCAGGGCCATTTTTAGCTGTAGTTTTGTTCGGCTATAACAGACATGCAGGCTCTTCCTACCAGGCGTGTGGCGTGCTGGTGATATCCAACACAGATACGTAGTCGGGATTATTAATAGTCACGCATCTGGTCAGGTAAAGTTGAATTACATGTACAATATAATAATCTATATCACAATTGTGTCTGCTGGGGTGTGGCATGGTGCCCTGTAGTTGTGTCCTGGGCTGTTGTGCTCTGCGGCGGGCAAGCAGGCAAGCAGCAGCGAAGGAGGGGGTCGGCAGGCAGAATGACGAGCAAACGGGTTCATTCGGACAAATGGGGTTAACAGCAACAAACATCAATGAAAGATCTGGGGAATACTGACTCTGACACAGACTAATTACACAAGACAATCTGAAAATAACAGGAAACAGGTGATCACAATCGCATTTACATGTGGATGATGAGGGGGCGTGGCACACATGAGGACTGGACGCGCAGGTCATGACATGGGCATACAGCAACTCTGAATATAATTCATTGTGTTAGGCAACAGCATAAACCACTGTACCACCGTGCCACTGTACTAGGCACTTGTAACTTTTACGTAACTTGCGCATTTAGTCTATCTGCAATTCATTGCCAAGCTGGCTGGCTGGATTTATGGCCACAGTATTGCCTTTTTTAGTGATTGCATCTTTGTATTATTCATGTAGTTCCATCTGCAGCATTTGTTCAGCTGCGGAAAAAACACAGCTGTCGTTTTACACGCTTTCCGACTAATTTGGTTGGTCTATCCTTCATCAGTTCATTTGGGCTTCTTAAATATTGCGGGTGTATGCATTAACTGAGACTATGCAAGTCTGTATTGAATGAGCCTTGATTAGTTAAGGCTGAACTGCATTTGTGGAATGACATGAGGATAAGTTTAGAGATGGTGGTAGTTTGAGTCTGACTTTTTCGGGAAAGCTTCTTTCATGGAATATCCCCCAGGACTGACTGCTAGCCCTACTTAAAGTGTTGTGTGTGTCTTGTGAATATTGTCTTTTGAATTGCATCAGCTCTATTGTACTTTAAACTGGCACTTGGAGTCACTATATCGTGACAGCAGTTAATACGTAGCTCTGGAAAAACTGGGTGTGTGATTAAAACAATGGCCTCAATGACAAATAAAATAACTCATTCAGTTTCATCATGTTTTGGGAATGCTTAACTTCGTAATCTAACTTTTCTCATCTTTTGTGTTGTGTTTCTTCTATAGCATGTCTTTGTAAGATAATGTATTTGACATGTGTATGTCCTTTTTAGCTGACATTACTGAAGATGACACAGCCAATCCAAATGTTTCTGCCAAGACGGCTGTGTTTCAGGTAAGTTCTTCAGTACTGGTACAGTGAAATGGGAGACTGCTGCTGAATCTTCTGAAATGTGATATTTTTTTCATTTTACAGTTGCGTATGTGTTATACGCAATTTGTTAGGTGTTAGGGCTGGGCGGTGTATCCAGTCTCTAAGATATATCGATATATGAGATACAGGATATAGAATGTTGTTTATATCGAAACAGTTTATGTTGCTTTAAAATTATACTTTTAGAGCTGCCAGTTTGCCTGTTTCTCCTCTCCCTGACTGTGTCTCCCCCAACTCCGCCCTGCCCCGCCCCCTCCCTCTCCGAACACAACCCTCCCCTCCCGCTCACTCTCAAGTCCTGCATATAGTGACAACATTGATATAGACACAGACACAAGACAAGCTAGCAAAGAGGAGCTGGTTGGTAAATAATATATGCCAGTAGTTTATTTTTGAGAATTTTTTTTCAGGTACATGTATACATTCATAAAGTGTTATAAATCTGTTAGTAAAAGTGCCTGTGTGGCATTGGGGACACTTGGCTCTGGCATAAAACTGTCATTCTGTTATTATTCTAAGGGGAAAAATATTGAGATTAGCAGCACTATACCTGAAGACATAACGGTACCACTTAAAGCAGTCATCATAATGCATTAGAAACCTTCATGATACATTATAATTCATATAGTATTATAAACACAGCTTATAATACTAAAAAAAACTATTTGAGGGCATAACACATTATAGCCATGTTGCCTGTTGTGACCCGGGGAAGGCAGGCGAACAGAAGGACATAGCGAGCCAAAATATGGGGGTAAACAGGGTTTAATTGGCGAGACAGGGTAGCAGACGGCGACAAACATCAATGACTGATCTGACATACTGGGGAAAGACGTGGACTAAATACACAGGACAAGTAGAAACTAACTGGCAAGAGGCGAGTACAATCAGGGAAATACACGTGGGAAATGAGGGGGCGTGGCACACACGAGGATCGGACGAGCCGGGCATGACATTGCCATTATGCATTATGAATGCTTTATGAAGCTCTCATATATAATGTACTATAGAAACCTTCATAATGCATTATAATAGTCAGTATACACCACTATAATGCATTAAGAAACTATTGATAGTGCATCACAAATGAAAGCTTCATAAAAGCATTTATAATGCAGAATAAACATGGATATAACATGTTATACCTTCTTATAAATAGTTATAGCCATGTGTATAATACTTTATTAGTGTATAATACTTTATTAGTGTATTATTATTTATTATGAAGATATTTATGATGCATTATACATAGATGCTTTCAGTAAAGTGTTACTGACATAACTAGTGCAATAATGAAGATGATTCATTATTCTTCTCCACTTAGAAGAGGTCTCAAAGTGCCTATGCAACTGTTTTTTAATGGCTTGCAACCAGGGCCGCTTTTAAGGTTTTGTAGATGTCGGTGCAAGAATTTTTCATAGGCGCCCGGCTGACCATTTTGAACCGTCCGAATCTTTAGCTAAACAACTATCAACTTGCGACTCACTGCAGGGGCCCGTGGTGCATTGCACCGATTGCACCTGTATTAAAAGCGGCCCTGCTTGCAACGTTTTTCCATTATTAAATGTCTGCGGGTCCATATTTCGTTTCCCTTGTATTATTAAAACACTGTAATGTCATTCAATCAACCCGACACAAGAAAACCCCCCCGCAATCCTCTCCTCCGGTTATACTGCCCAAGTTATTCTCATGCCTGATAAATGACTATTTCACAGCAAGATATCATTTAAAACATTTATTTGTAAAACTTCCTGCCCTTGACCAGAGGATTATAGAGCATGTTTGCTTTTATTTCAATTGTTTTCTATACCTTAATCTGTTCCAGAAAGGCATTTGTTTGTGATATCTTTTGTTTTCTGTTCCTTTGCATATATTTTTTTAGCCAACCCTTTTGCCCTGAGCAATATTCTGAGGTCTACTAGTATCTGTTTTGAATATGACCTTTGGCTGAGTGAATCACTCGTGGGAAACAAACCTTCTCATCAGCCCTTTGGGGCTATAAAGTCATTATTATCTGCACAGAAGGTCTTGTAAAGGTCAATAAGGGAATGTCTCATTAACAACCATGACCTTTGGCTTAAGGACACAAATAAAACTCCATGTATTTCAGCTGATCTAAAAAAGGACTTTCTAATAGACAGTTACCTATTGTCTGGACACACTTTTTTCCACCATGTCAGATGTTTTTGTAGATCAACTCACAATTCATCACAACTTTCAGGTAGTTTTTCTTAGGAAAGAAATTGAAGCCCCTCATCTGAAAATCCTGGTATGGCTCCAGATTCATTGCACTGGAATACTACTATTAATCTTCCTGATGATAATTAAAATATACTGAATTAATGGCTACATTGATTCCCACCTATCGCGGAAGATGCATTCCAGACCTATCAGCGATAGGTGAAAATCCGTGATATAAAAAGGCTGTATAAGTAAAGATTTTTTTATAGTTTAAGCCTTAAAGTACCCCTCCCGCACGCTTTAAACACATGTAAACTTATTAAAACAAGACATATATGTGGATGTTGGGCTAAAGATAAGAGTAACATAATAATAATTTTTAAGAATCTTTCTACGAAATGGAATATGTAAAAATAAAAACATATATGGCTCTTATATATTCTTTTCATCCTTTTTGATGTAGTGTACCGTCAATTCATTCAAGCCATAATGGCGATTGACGTTGGCGTAACGCTTTCCTTCCCAAAGCATATCCAGGAGTTTTACCTTCTCCTGAATGGCACTTGCGCTTAAGCTCACTACTATCAGAAGGCTTAGAAGATGCCAGAAGCTTGGTACCCATCGTAGGGCTTAAAACAAAACGAAAACTATCGGATCACAAGCAAGGTACGCAATACACACAGTACTGTGATTGGTTGGGGAAAAATCTGCAATATAGTGGGACACGATAGCTGAACCGCAATATAGCGGGGATCACTATATATCTACTGCTAGGGAATGCTAACTGCATTTCTTATAATGTCACTATATTTGAAAATCAATCTCTTTGTAGTCGTATTGTTATATTTTTTGTTTATGGCAGATGTTCTTCACCAATCCAGGAGCTTTAATACCAGATAAAAGCAATGCACAGTTCTCAGACAGCGATATAATACAGCCTTTAAGGACTAGAGGTCGACCGATATATTGGCCGGCCAATATATCGGGCCGATATTTAGCATTTTTTAATGTATCAGCATCAGGCACGTCTGCGGACAGCCCAATGTTATTGAACACATGACCCATGCTGCCTTGTTCAGGACCCCAGCCAGAAGTTTTGGGAGAGTCCTGGGAGGAAATGGTAAGGCTTAAATTCTGATCTTTCAATGACCTGTTTATTTAACTGGTTTGATATGAAATGTTGCTTTAAAAGAGAACGCGAATTATGCTGTTGGAAACTGCAGTAATGATAATGAGCCTTCAACCAACTGTAGCTTACAGGTAACGTTAAGAGTAATTCATTCTGACAGTAAGTTTTGTGCGCTTGCTCACAGACAGTTTTTTTTTAATCATTAAAAATCATTTTAATTGTTAACATTTTAATTATTACCATATCAACCCGATGTTATCAGTTCTGTTTTTTTCTTGTGTCGGAGAGTTTCACTCTGTGTGTGTGTGGGGCCAAGCAGGCAGCTCTCTGAAACACTGCAGCGTGTGTGAGAGTTGCGTTACTCTGCCCCGATCACAGACAGTGCCATCCTCAGAGACACAGAGCTGCTAAGAACTATGCATGGCATTGCATTGAACTGTTTGTTCGAAAGCATGGTTACCATTCGCTTGAGCTGAAGCTGGCAATATTCCTGTGCAACTTTTTTACATTTGACAGCAAAGATTTGAACAATTTGTCAGACGTCTAGATAAAAAATACACAACCTTGCACAGTTAGTTTCCTCATTAAACATGTCTATCCTTTATATGGGCTTATATGTCGACAACATCACAGTCACTAGGGGCTTATGTTGTCCTTGCATATATTGTAAGGCTGTGTAATACAACCAAAGTTATTCTATTGTATTTTTTGCAATCGCTAGATTCTGATTTTGAATTTGGCTTGTAAGCTATCTGTCTGCTAACAACATAAACAACATGTTAGTGAATGGTTTTGGGCCTCGTACACCACTCATCATACCATGATGCACTTAGTCAATAGTGTTTTTTTTCTATCAAAATGTATTGGAGTGTATTTTTTTTTATGTGCATTGAATACTGGAATTGTAGAATGAATTGAAGATGTAGGTACTTTAATAAAAAACCTTTTTTTTCTTCTGTTTTAGTAATTGCTGTCTGATGGTTGAACAAAAATCTAATCTTGTATGGGAGCATTACACCAATCCAACATCACGAAAAGCTAGGTGCAATATCTGCAGCAGGCCGGTGAGCCCTGGAACTGAAGAAGGAGTTTGCTGCTAAAGAGATTCTGATGCTGCTATTTTTATTGTTTATAAGTTATTGTTTACAAGTTGTATTGTGTTTTTGTTATTTAAGTTTATATTTAATTTTACACCGGTCAGTATTCAATAAATGCAAAGTTGAAAAATTTTGTGAATCGTTTGTTATTATTAGTGTGATATTTTATCATGCAAATATAGGGGAAAACGTCCAATTTTCGGCCAAAAAATATCGTCAGCATATATTGGCCATCAGCTGACCCTGACTCCTAAATTTTGGCATCAGCATCAGCTATTGAAAAACCCATATCGATCGACCTCTATTAAGGACCCCCATAAATGCTTAGAGGATTCAGACTGGATTTGCTGTTTTCTTAATACATAAGCATATGTGATACATATAGTTAAACACAAAAGAATCTTTGCAGCTTTAGTAATTTAGCTTTTTCCCAATTACTAGTTTTCAAGAATTTTTGATGTTGCATATGATTTGCTTAGGTATACCTGGTAAATTCAAGAAAAGGTTAGTTGTTGGTGAACTTCTGTTAAATAGATAATAAATGACTACACACCTACCTTAAAATTTGGCTGAAGGTGCTGTGTAACTGTATATGGCATAGTATAACATCAGATAAGATGGGGGTGACAGATGCTTCCTTGCCACATCCTTATCAAGTGTCAGTCTGTTTTATTTATTTAGAAGTTTCGCAGCTTGTTTGCCTGTAGTGAGATCCAATTATTTTCACCAACCTGGTCATGAAAGCCAAGCTGAATACAAGCTAAGAAGGAGCAGAGCCTTTTCTGTAAAACTGGGCTGTGTTTGGTGTCCTTGACAAGGTCTTGTGCTACAGCAACATGTATGTTTTCCTCTGAAGAACATGTATTTGCACTGTTGATAAAAGTTGCTCATTAATAAACTGTACTGAAAGCATGGGTATATATAGATTGAGGAATGGATGTGAATTAAGAGAATGTTTCTGTTTGGGATGGAATATCGATGTGCTCATTTTGGTGTTCATGTTTCCTAGGAGCTGGAGCAACCCCATCCTTCAATCGACAGTCAGAAACAGAAAATCTACCAAGCCAATGAGATCCAAGCTCATAATCAGCCAATTACTATTAAGGATAGAACCACTGTGTGCAGGTAGGCAATATGAATTAAGTATTGAATATCATAACTCAATAATATATTTGTTTTCATAACAACAGAGCTGTTTAAATGGTTCGATAAACACCACTGTCTTTTTTCATAATACAAATGCAAGTAAAAATACTATAGTAAAACCCATTGACCTGTTGGTGTTTGGAGCACAACTTAAACACAATAGGAAATTACAGCTTTAACCAGTACAGCATTCATTATCACATTTTTGTAAGCTGAGCCAACACTACTTCATCTCCAGTGCTTAGACTGAATAAACTAAGATGTTTTTGGTCCCTGGTCCTGGGGCAGTGTGGTTAAACCTGCAATGAGGTGAAAAATAAGGAAGAACTTTCTGACAGATATGCATACACATGGATGACCACCCCATTAACCCCAGTTGGAATGGATGGTTTTAAGCTATCTAGGTGTGTCTTGGCATCTATCCACTATTTGCTCTGTCCTAGACGAGGGCAAGATTAAAAGGCTGATTTCCTCTCTTTCCCATCTGTGCAGGAAATGAGCTATCACTCTGTCCATAGGAAGGCACTGTTTCCAGGGATAGTGAATCATTAAAAAAAGCAGAACAGAAATTATCTGTGTGGAGGTCTGAGACAATGGTGCTGAACTTGACTGTGAAGTATGTACTGTGGAGGCGGCCCTTAACTGAGCAGCAGTTAATGGTGATTGAGTCCTCGCTTCACAGAATCCATTGTAGGTCTTTGCAACTTAAAGTAGCATTTGGTTGCATCCTGAGCATGATTTAAATTCACAAAATGAGCTCACAGGCTTCTCTAGATAAGCTATGTAGGTTGTAGATTATACATCATGTACGTGTGCATTTTCTGCTGTTGTTATTGAACTGCTGCCTTTTACTTTCAGTATATTATACCTTTCTTTTCTCCCTGGGCACTGCAAGGTGCCTGCCCCTTCGCTGTGACCCCCAATTATGCTTGCCTTGCCCTTGCAGTGCTGAAGGATTGAATCATGCCTCTCCTCTGAGCATGAAGAGTTTACATGTTCTCCCTGTGTTTAGCGGATTTCTTCTGGGTGCTACAGTTTCCTCATGTAGGCCAGAGACTAATTAAAGCTAATTGACATCTCTGAGTTGTCCCTGGTGTATGTGAGCCTTATTCCTTGTGTTCCTAGGGCTGTAGCTCCATAACCCCTGCCCTCCCTGACTCTAAGCATCATAGCCAGTAAAGAGATGGGTGGAGTAGACACTGTGGCTTGTCAGACCAAGGTAACCCTTGTCATATATTCTCTCATTTGGGTGTGATTTGCAGCCTACCCAAAGTGACAGGCGAATTCAATGAGGGGCGTCTAGAGAGAAGAAGCACCAGCTCCAGTGTGTATGAGACTGGAGGGAAGGAGCCCAATACCCAGATTTTCCAGGAGGAGAGCAAGGCAGATGTTGGAGAGGTTGTCGAGAAGCAGAGGCCAAAGGGAGCACCGTCCATCAGGCAGCCCACTGCTGCCTGGGAGGCAGTGGTGGGAAAAATACTCAATTTTCATACTTCAAAATGTTACTCAAGTAAAAGTCACCCAATAAATTATTACTCAAGTAGAAGAAAAAAACTGGTTTTGAAAGTATTTAATTATCAAAAGTAAAAAGTACTACATATTTAAATCTACTGATCTTACAAAAATCAACCTATCCTTTTAAATTCACAATAAGGAAATCTGAATTGCAGGAGGATAAGCAGATATTCTCTAACCCTTAGTTACTGGGCAAGTAGAATGGAAGTCGCCACACTGTTTTAATTTTATTACACTACTAGTGATAAAAATTCAATCTAAATTCTTTCCTGCTTTATGAATGCTCTAACCAGACTGACAGGGGTTGAGTGCTTGTATCACAAGAATGATGTTTTATTTCTTGAACCGTGGAGGTGATTAAAGGAAACTCTACAAAGGAAATGACAGTGAAGCTGACTGTCTTAAAACTGAAATTATTCTTACTGGTGTCTGTCTGTTTCCACAGGGTCATGAAGATGATGAGCTGTCTCACCTACCTCTGATGACTCAGTTTGCTGAAAGCCAAGACATGCAAACCAGTCTGAAAGCAGAGGCCCAGCCAGGGAGCCAGCCCACCATGGAACAGCAGGACTCATACATCAAGAGCCCTAGCTCTGAGAAGACCCTGGACAAAGTCGACACCAAGAGTGAGGAAGAGGCCCCACACTCCACAGCTCTTCCCCCTCAAAAGGAGAGGAATTGCTCCTCCAGCTCGTCCATGGGTACCTGCGAGCCCCCCCGCACTCCCTCCCCAAATGAGTGCGTCTTCCTGGAGAAGGCTTCCTCTTTCTCCGAGGAGGGGGAAGACCTGGACAGCAGCCTGGACAGCAGCATGAGCTCCTCTCTGAGGGACAGGTACAGGTGCCCTGCAGTGAAGTCACCAGAATGTGACATGCCATCCAAGAAAATGTTTATAGGCATGTATCTGGGTAGTAAGTGTGCTCAGAAAAACACTACCTTAAAATGCAAATTAAATTACATGCAAATTAACACTAACAAAACAAAAAATAAGAATTTCTTCTGTTCTCCGAAAAGTTGCTGATATCTTGTTGGGTGGCTAGAAGAACACTGCTTCAGCTCCAAAACCTCAGCCATTCCATGTTTTAGTTAAATTTCACCACCAGTTCAATTAATTTCTTAATTATTTAAATGATTTGATGAGTAATTGATTAGCCAAACATGATATGCTTGACATTAGAGTCAATAAATACTAAATGGTTTTTGCAAATACTGGGGTGATGGTTTTACACTAAAGATCATTTAAACAAATTTTATTGGAATGATACTGTACTGTATATATAAATATATAGATACAGAAAATAATGTTGAGCAGCCTAGTGGGTCAGTACCACCATAAAAATGCGGTCACTAATTCTGCATTAATGGACCATACAGTATGGCAGGATCTTTGAGTATCAGACACCTTTCAGTATGGCTTCTTTTTGCTGGACAGGCTTGCAGACTCGAGCAGTGGTGACGAGGAGTGGAGAATTAGGAAGAAGAAGACCAAGACTGGCGACTTGGTGCACATGTCTTTGACTGAGCGTTGTAACCAGCTGCAGGATGCCGAGAATGCTTGGAAGAAGAAGGTGGGGGATACAGAATGCACACCACATGGAAACCATCTGCGAAGTACAAGAAACACCAGAGAGGTCACGCTGATTTTAGTTTGAAAGCTTGTTTGCATTTTGTCTCATTACCAGAACATTGTAAAGTCATTGCCTTTGTATTTTCTGTGCCTTCTGTATTTAATAATAATGAAGTACCTTAGTATTTGATATTTAATAGAAGTGGAAGCAATGTACAGTATGATGAGGCAGGAGTAGGACATCCTAAATGCAGATTGGAAGTCTTAAACTTCATGTTGAATGTGCTCTAGCAGAGCTTCAGGAGTGCTGGGCTGTCTGTGGGGCAGGGGTGCGTTATCCTTGCCTGCACTCATTCCTTCCTGCTTTCCTGAAAATTGTGGTTCAGCCCAGGCTGCTCTGCTCTCAGGACTTATCTGGTATCCTGTTCTTTGCATGCCATTATCAGAAGCCTGACTCTCTCTCCTGTTTTTATGGCCCAGACTTCGAGTGCTGCATCTCCATATCTTGCTGTCAGCTGGACTATCTTGTACTTAAGTTATACTCCTTATGGAACCACGATTTATAGCCTGTGGGATTGGTGTTTATTTTTGGAGCACAGTTGTGAGCTCATTATTGTTTTTGAAAAGCAGGAATGGGATAATTTGCCTTTTTTTGGGAGGCACAGATTCTGGTTCACATCATGTCTGTATGGAAAGATCCTGCAAAAAGATCTTGAAGGACTCATCCACAGTTTTCTTGCTTCAGTCTTTTTTGGCTAATTTCTGCTGAACCTGTCTGCGGTCCGCTGAAAGTGGAGGGTTCACAAAGAGGGCAGCCTTCACCCACAGGCTTTACTTTTGGGGTGACGGTGGTTTCTGATTAGATCAGTATTTGTGGCTGACCAGAAAAGCAAATCAAAGTGGTTTACTGTTGCTGCCATACAAAGAATGTTGTGCCAAATGCATTTTTGAAGGAAGTCTCTGTCTGTTTTCCCAGAGAACAGAGTAGACAAACAGTGGAAAAAAAGTCAATCACAGTTCCTCTTCAGTTACTGAAGGAATGAAATACATGAGCAATGATAAAAAATAACTGCATCAGTGTCATGGCTGTAACCCTTTTACTCATCACCAGCGTGCGGTGGTGGATTCGGCAAACCTTCTAGCAGAGACAGGGATGGCTGCATTTAGATTACCTGAACTGAAGCAGCTCTCCCAAATACCATGCTGCTGTGTGCAGGGTGGGATACACTCTGACTTGCACAGCTCCAGCTGGAACTTGCACAGCACAGATGGAAGCATTTCCCAGGAGCACTGGGAACACAGACCAGCCGAGGCGTGTGTGGAATGGGAAGTGCTTCCATCTGGAGGGCTTTGGCTGCTTGACTGCTCTGCGCCGACGTGGCCTGCCCTTGGGGAAGATCTTGTGGTTTTCCAGGGAAAAACCAAAAAGTAAAACAGGGCTTGTGCTGGGAAAATGAAGCCATGGACACCTGGCCTGGAACTGGGGGGTGCTCCCTCTGCTGCTAAATGCGATCTGTAGCAGATGTCCTTTCTCAGGTCACAGGTCTATACAGAGATACAAAGCACAGATGTTCACCATTAGCAAAGCCTCTTCCTACCTTACTGCAGGGTATGGCTTTGCATTCATGATAAGGCCCTGCCCTATTTCCACAGTGCTGCGATGCTGGAAACTGTGTAACAGTGCTGCTCTGTAACCCCTGTATCACAAACGGAAATGCGGACTAAATACAATGTTGCTATGTATCTTCTATATTTAGGGTGAGTCTCAAAAATCTTGAGACTGCAATGTTGAAATAGGATCATCTGGTGAAGCATTTTAGAAAAGTTAAATCAACAAAATAAATTAATCTCTCACCTCACCTTGAAATCAAAAAGCCATAGAAAACTGTGATGGAAGTGCTCTGTATGTTCGTGGTGTGGCAGAGAAATACAGTAATGACATTATGGGTATGGTAAGGGTATAATAATGAGCTCAGCATAACTGCTTTTCCCACCTCTGCAGAGCCCACACCTTAGCATTTGTCATTTTTGTCTCAATTCCTTGATTATTGATATAATCGATAGTGACAGCTCTAATCTGTTGCTAAACACCCATACAGAAACATTCTGTCACGTGCTGACCGGGGAAGCAGAGACGAGGAGAAGTAGGATCAGGGAAAATGTGGGTTTTAATGGGAGTAAACACGGAGGAACAGGCAACAAAGCAGATCGACAATACAATGACCTGACTGGGGAAACAAACGGAAACGCGGACTAAATACAATGGGCTAATGACGATGATCAAGGACAGCTGGTAAACACGGGGAATCCACATAGAGTTAACAAGGGGGCGTGGCACACGGGAGGAGTGGACGATCGGACATGACACATTCTGTCATTAGCTGACCAACAAGTATGGCCGCTTGTCAACTCAGCTAAATCTCCATTTAAAGTACCTGACTTAGAATGCTTCAGGTATGTTGTTTCCTGTATGCTGAATTTTTTGATACTTAAACCCTGGATCTCCACAAAGCACCATGGTCTGAATGTTTATTATCATAATAAATGAATCTCCCCATTTGTCTAAGATCTTAGGTGTAGTCTGTCAGGTACAGGAATGACCTGAAATACAGGATCTCAGGGTACGTAGTGACCTAGTCCCTGCTTTTGTCCACCCCAGGATCTTTTTTTTATACCTACTGTGAGCACAGACCAGTATGTTCTCTGTTACAGCCAGGTGAGTGCAGCCGTGTTTATGTACTCGAGTGGACTGTTTAAGTATGAGCTTGTGTTATGCCGGAATGATATCCTAGTACACCCTTATTTGGCATGTGTGTGCTTTTCTATTACTTAGTTTGATCTATCATGAAGTATTCTCAATTTAACGGCTGTACTTGATTTCTACATACAGCATTAAAATATCTCTTTTACTTCTCAAACACTCATCTTAAAGAGTGAATATCATGCCCCCTAAATCAGGGGAATATGGCAATATGGTTCCCTCTCAGGGTGTAGGTTCAGCTGCCATTTCTCAGGTTCCTGTCAACTCAAGGCATTTCCTCCCTCTGATGAGCTCCAGTGTTGTTTCACAATGGTCCCAGTATGTGTGTGTGGGGTTTTAATGCAGCCACCGCCACCCCACAATTCAGGAGTTTGGCTTCTCAGTAGACAAGGCTAGGCCAGTGCTTTTATTATGTTCCCAGGTAGAGAAAAATGGAGAGTGTGTGGAATTTATGAGCCTCTTTGCATTTCAGTGAAGCTGGAGCACCTGTGCATATTGAATCTATAAAACCAAATGGTGCAAACACAGGAGAACTGCCAGTGTTTCTGTACTCCATCACTGATCATGGCTAACACTGCTACATGATAGCTTTGTGTTTCTGTTCATTTCACGTATACAGTGTTATTTATGGTTTCTCTAAATATAAATTCTTTAGGTTTCAGTTTGAATCTATATAGTACAACCCTAAGAGCAGCAAAAGCGGTTTTGTTATTTAGATTTTGATTAATTAAATTCAGGGCGCTATATCATTTTATAAGTAAAAGATTGTTTTCTTTGGACAGCAGTTACCTTCTCAATGAGTGTATTGAGAAAACAGTGTTGAAATAGGATCATCTGGTGAATCAATTTTAGAAAAGCTAAACCAACAAAATAAAGAGTAACAGAGGTAAGCACCTCTGCAAATTTATCCTACACATTAAAACACATCTTAAATGAGTAGTAGCATGTTGTTAATTACTATTAAATAAACATCTGGGTCATTGGAAAGCTATTGAAATTCTTGGTAATTAAGTTTAGTAGGCTTCCGAGGGAGATGAAGGGGCTTCTACAAATCTTTTTTCCAACCAGCAAAATTTCTTGATGACATGTAATTTTTTAAATGACCCTTTGTTTAATGCTGAACTAGTAAACATTAATAACCTGGGCCACCAAATGTTTTCTGATTTGCTGCCTGTGGTGGAATTACAGTGAATATCTCCTTTTTAATTCTACAGGCAGAGGCTAGATACTGAAGCTGTCCTTTCAAAAAAGGGGGAAGCGTGAATCTTAGTGGGTATATGGGCAAGCATGGAGTGTGAAACCTGAAATTAAAATATCATAAAACAGGTGTGCAGATGTGCATGGCAATGTGAATGTGACACTTTCACACGATTAGGGAAGCAGTGCTAATACATAGATGATACACAGCAGCATTGTTACAGAAGGTTACAGGGATTACAGAGCAGCACTGTTACAGTGGGTTACAGAGCCACACTATTGTGTATACTGTAAACTCACTTCTTCCATGTACCTGCACAGTCTATTGGGGACTTATGAGTGTGAAACTTTTTCTGTGGTTCACATTGTGATTTCACTTTCATACCATAAATTTGAAACTATTCCGACGCAGTTCCCTCATTCTTTCCTTTCGCATGATGTAACGAAAATTGAGGGCATGTGTTAAAGCTATTGTTGAGCCGATGACTTATGCTTAAGGACTATACTATGTGTAAGACAATTGCCTTGCTCTCTGTTTATGCAGTCTATACAGACGCTCCTCTACTTACGAACTTTCAACTTATGAACTTTCAGACATACGAACGAAGAGGACTGTAAGTCCAAATCGTGTTCATTGGGCTCCCGTTTCCTGTCCACAACATAAATGTTTTTTTATGCGCCAATTCCGCCTAGTACAACTTCTGGCCGCTACTCCTGCCATGCAGAATAGCAGTGTAGCATGCGTATTCCCATCATCCTAGTTCTTTGTTTTTGCGTATACCCATAAAATGATGTTGAATAATTTCAAGTTACGAACAGCTGTTCGGAAAGTATCTCAATCGTAAGTAGAGGAGCGTCTGTACTATAATAAGGACAAGGGACCACTGTAACTTAATACCGAATACCTCATAAAGTTTTGACTTGTGCCGAATTGTCCAGTTTCCTCTTCCTCACAGTTGACTCCAACCCCATGTTAAGACCACTTTTTTTTCGATGGTGCGAAAAGAAGTATTTTACTAAACAACTTACAGGGTTTCCTCTACAGAAAAATTAACTACAACAAACACCACCGACACCTGCGGATTTATAGGCTCACATTTGACAGTGTTCATTCATAAATATTTACTTTCTGCAGGATTATGCTTCAGATTTATGGTGCTTGTGGTTGATAAACACTGGGTATGTTTTTTCCTCTGCAAGTTCAACTAATTCTGGAGAGGTGTTTTCCAGTTTGGGTGGATAGATTTGCTGAATGCATCTGTTGCTTTACCCACTGATGGTTCAGAAGGCCTCAGCTGAAGTGGAAACAAAGATGTCGCTGGCGGAACGGATGCGGATCCTGCAGGAGAAGGAGGACCAGTGGAAGAGCAAGGGGAAGGGAGCCTCCAACGACTCCACACAGTTCACAGTCGCTGGGCGCATGGCGAAGAGAGGTCAGCCAACTGAATCACATGTCCATGTCTAGTCATATCTCATTTGTAAATGCTGTCAACTAACAGCGGTGAAAGTTTACTTAGTGTTGAGAAAATAAAAGAGCGGTATATTTTTTTATCATTTTGGCATTGAGGTCTTGATATTTACGGGTTTCTTGAGAACATTTTCGGTAAAATATATTTTGAAAATTTTTCTAATTATTGATTAAGAACAAATCAGACACTTACGACCACTTATATTTGTTTTATTTTTCCAATACACCCATTTTTCAATAACATGCACTCAGCACAATGGTTAGGATTCAGCTATCGAACCACTATATTCCATGGTTTCCATCTCAGCTACTAAACCACCAAATGAATGTCTCCATATCTAAGGCACTTTGAGTCATGTTGTTATTGCCACTCTTCAGAAGTAATGACAATCATCATCATTGTATAAGGCTTACTTCATGCTGAGTCGTAGTTGAATGAGAACACTTCACTGTGGTTCATTTGTAAAACTACAATAACAGAAGAGATTACTGATATAGCTACCAGTGGAATGCCACAAGAATGCTGAACAGCTGCAATTAATTCAGGTCACAAATTTGCAAAAAAACTACTTTTTCAATATGCTTTTATGCTTTTAACTGAAAGACAAAGGTAATGCATAATATGGAGGAAAATGCATAAAGTTTCCCTGGTTGGGTTTGCCTGTGAAAGCCTTTGTTAGACATGATAACTTGTTGGAGAGGTTTCATCTACCAATTAGCTAGCTTAATGTTACCATACTGACCCACTTATAGCTATGTAACTACAAGACTGCACACACCATATTTAAAAGAAAACATTAGGATTCATGTATATTAATGCACTTCTGGGAAATATTTATATACGTATACCAATATTTGTGTTACATACGTGTGTTTGGGAAATTATGTTCTGTCTGTGATTGACTCTACTACCCCTTCAGCTGTGTATAATTTGTGTCATTAGCTCAAAGTAGACTTTTTCAAAACTGTCTGTACTGTGCATGTCATAATGGAGGAAGAGGAATGGAAATATTTTTTCACATTAGGCCTAGTGTCCCCTATATTGGGGAAAGAAGAATCATCTCCTTTCCAGAGCAAAAAATCCACCACCAGCACCCCTGCCAAGCCCCTAGAAGGTTTGCCTAGTTCCTTTCTGATATCAGCACCCTGACAGATTCATTCATTTAACTGTGGTACCTTTTGAAGTACCACTGTATTCTCTGACAATGGCACAGGAGTTGTGTTAATTTCACTTTCACAGAGATCTCCTCGCGCCCAGATGTGGAAGTTGAGGGGGACAAGAAGCTGGACAAGCTGGAGTCCTTTCTGGACAAGCTGCATAAAAAAGGCATGCACCCCAAGAAGCAGTAATCCTGGGAATACTATGTTCTTTTGATCGACATGCCACTGTCCACAGGAAAGCCGCCTTGCACACACGTATTAATCGATTTATTTTGTCACATTAAAGGCTTTGGTCACCAAGAGACCTCCATTAAGGTGACAGAGGAGACAGTGAAGGAAGTAATGACGCTGGATGACGAAGATACGTTTGGCCGTTTTTACAGGGCAGTCACACTCTCAGCTCTCAGCTCCAGCAGCCCCATCGACACAGAGCAGGACCTCAGCGTCGTCGAGTCTGAATCACCAAAGTACACCATGTTTGATTCTGAGGCATCATCTTCTGAAATTTTGGCCTTTTACCATTAACTTTCTACTGGCCGTGTATTCATCTTTTGACTGCTGTAATCAGACCTTGGAGTTTGTTTCCTGTACTCTTACAGTAGCATTCTTCTGTGTCCACTTTCTTCTATTTTTTTGTCTGTGATCTGTTAGCTGGAACTTGTGAGTAACACCACTCTAACCTCCTTGTTACATATAACCAGGCTGACATCTGTGGTAGCGGCCCACAGGCGTTCAATCCGCCCGGCCCGCAAGACCCAGGCCTCGCGAAATCCCCTGCGGGCTCTGGCAGGACGAGATGACATTCGCCAGGAATACATGGAGCAGAGGCTCAATGTTGCCAGCATTGAGACCAAACGTATTCAAGTTGAGAAGAGTGGGTCATGTTAACTTATATTATTCATTTGATCTCATTTCTTTTTGGCTCCTTGGGCTATAAATCATTAAAGAAAACTACGTACATGTCAGATAACTGCAGGATGTGTGCATTTGCAAATGAGTACTTTTCACAAGGTAATTAACTAAGAAATGACATCCTTCATGTTTCCTCAGTCCTTTAGATACATTGATGAATTTGATAGCAGTAGGATATTATTTACCTAGTAAAGACTGGGGTGTGCGTAACAGCTGCAGTATTTTTGCGGTATTTATTGGTAAATGAATTTTACAGATATAAACAAAGACTGTATGCTAAATAAACATGAAGCATACACATCAAGCCTTGTCTGAGTGCAGTGATGTAAGCAGAGAAATGCACCTTTTGTGGTCTCGGCACCCTTTGATTTTCTGTCTGCTGCTGCATATATTGCCTAGCTGGATGCCCTTTGATATCACACCTGACCATGCTGCTGTAATGCTTGAACGGTTCTGTGATCTCCAGGACCTTCCCACTAAGACTGTTTTTTTTCTTAAAAATATTGTTTTTTATTTGTAAGGTTTAATGTTGAATATTGAATGAGTTGAGTGTCCTTTGGCAGATGGTGTTTTTGTTCTTTTCTATGTTATTAATATATTGAAATGGCCTTATTCTTAAGTGTTTTGGAAATAAGAAATTAATTTCTTTTGCCATACAACAGTTGTTTCTAACATAATATTTGAAGCCACATGCCTAGAGACAGATTTTAACTGAAAGAATTACCGCTATATACCCCTACTGCACTGTGTGCCTTGAACTCCTTAAGCACAGAGTAGGCCAATGATCATGATGGCCTCCATGTTCTTCTCTCCAGTGGCAAAATTCTCCAATCTTGCGGATGCAGCTCTAGCTGGGCTGGCCAGCAAGGAAAACTTTCGTAAAGTCAATCTGCGCAACGTGAAGTCTACGGAGGTGGTGACCAACAACAGTGCAGTGCCCTTCAACAAGCTCATGCTCATCCACATCAAAGGTGACGTGTCATTTAGACTCAGGATGGAGAACAACAGCAATTTAATCTGCAGTGGTCCTGGATAGTTCGATAAACATTGGAATGACTTTACTGTTGGCGGATACAGAAGAGTGCACAAAGATCTTTAATGTGTATCTTGTGGGTGCTGTGCTGAAAGGCAGGTATGTGGGGGGCTGCTTTCCCCTGACAGGGCGGCGGCACGTTCAGGTGCGCTTGGTGGAGCCCGTGGCCCGCTCCCTGAATAGCGGTGACTGCTATCTGCTTATCACACCCAAGCATTGCTACATGTGGAGTGGGGAGTTTGCAAACGTCATCGAAAAAGCCAAGGTATTCCTATTGTCCGCATGAAGAACAGTGTCTTTGTGGTGACATTATCATTTCACATTACTCCTGGAAGGCTGAACTTAGTCATTTATCAATCATCATACAGCTATAGTGCATGCATGATTTTTCTTTTCTAATGTATTTTTACAGTCAGCACATAGCTCATCTTTAACCCTCTGTTTAATAACAGTGCCGCTTATCTTTAACCCTCTGTTTAATAACAGTGCCGCTTATCTTTCTCATGTATTTCAGTTTATAACTCGCTAAAATCTTATTATAGAAACATGAAAAAAATGCTGCCCAAATCCGTAATCTGTCTTCTTTTCAAAATGTCCATTGCCGGAGTTATTAAAGTTTTTTAAATTAGGTTAAATCAGCAAAAAATAAACCATGTCATCTTACTTTGTGTTACCTGCATCGGGGGCATGTAGTACCGCTGTCACCCGAAGATCGCTCTTCACATTGTAAATAGCCGCATAAGCACGTATTCAAATCGCATCCGCATGGTAATTTGATGAATAGCACAATGATTAAACGTGATCCAGATACATCCCTATCAGCACCATAAAAGGGGGTAGGGACATGGCCAGGTGACAATGACTCATTCATACACATGAAAGTTGCTACATATTCAATGAAAGGAGCCAGAAATAGTGACATGAGTTAGCTTTTTCTTATTTATTTGTCCAAATGAATGTTGCAACTACGCCATTTAGTCATCTTTATGTAGCCAAGACTCTGGTGATCAGATATCTGGGATTAAAACAAACTTCTACCATTGCTTACTATGTACTTTCATAATGTCTCTGCAAGTGTTCTAAACTACATTTTGCAATGTCTATACTTTGATGTCAACTTCACATAAATCTGACATATTTACAAAGTACACTAAGATTAAGACGAGTTTTATGCCAAAACAAATATAAATAAAAATAATATATTTGCCATGAATTAAGTTTATGATATTGCATGAAATGTGTGACCATACCTCAGTCAGTGAAAGTGTGTTCCCTACCCCTAGACTCCAGAAGGTAAGCAGCATTCACTATGCCAGATGTCTTAGTAAGGGCTGTAGTAATCCTTTAAGGATTTTACGGTCTGTATCCACCATAAAGTTGTGCTGAAATTTCACATTCTTGGCCTATTGGATCAAGGAGGATTGCCTTCCTGTCATGTATTTTGATGACATTGCCATGAGGTCTTTTTTTAATTATGTCTAAACATTTCTTTACTTACGATTTTTGTTGATGAGAAGTTTGATAAATGTTCTGTTCAGTCAGTTCTATGAGTTTGGCCACCTTTATGCTCATTGAACAATTTATTATGTTTCCAGGCTTCAGAGATGGCATCCTTTGTTCAGGCCAAAAGGGATCTGGGCTGCAAGGCCCCACAGGTCACCATCCTCGAGGAGGGTGTCAACACGGAGAACAGCCGAGCCAAGGAATTCTGGACCCTGTTGGGGGGCAAGGCTGAATACAAAGGTGCATGCTCTGAAGGCACTGCTTCAGTGCTTCATGGAGTGTAAATCAGCAGCTGGGCATATACAGGGCTTGACTGAATGATTCCGATCTCCGTTACCCAAAATTACACTTTAATTTTTACATTTATGAGTAAAATAGTACTTTGCCTTATAACTTATGTGAGCAGTAAATTAGAAGCCTTCTTCTATGCCTTTGTTTACATAGTTGCATGCACGTTTGTGTCTGTTCTGTGCTGTATGTAGGAGCTGGGGACCCAGAAGAAGATGAGCTGTATGAGAGTGCCATGGTGGAGTCTAACTGTGTGTACCGCCTGATGGAGGATAAGCTGGTTCCTTACGAGAAGGCCTGGGCCTGCATCCCCAGCGTGTCCCTGCTGAGTTCCAAGGAGGTCTGTTTATCTCTTATTGTGCCTTTGTTATTCTAAGGGATCGCCACATTATTAGAGTGTGTCCTATTTGTATTGCATAATTCTTCTGTGTGCAGGTAGATTAACTCATTTCCTTATTTGTATGTGCACATGTCCTGTCCCAAATACATCATGCCTCTTTTTGTGCTGCTGTGCATCTGCTCCAGGTGTTAGTGTTTGACTTTGGCAGTGAAGTGTACGTGTGGCATGGCAAGGATGTGCCCCTGAGTGCAAGAAAGGTGGCAGTACAGTTGGCCAAGCAGCTCTGGTTGGGCTCCTATGACTACAGCAACTATAGGGTCAACCCGCTAGACCCTTTCTCCTGTAATCCAGAGATCCAACTGTGAGTCATACCTCAGAAAATTTTTTATTAAGAGTTACTGGACTAAAAACATTAATGTATGCATGGTTCAGTAACAAGCTATAACACTACTGTAACACTACAACACTACTATAAAAACTGACTTAATTTATTAATAACAGTGCTTTTGTACTGAGTAGCTAAAAAGAGAAGCACAATTTTTATAAAGTATGTGCTTCTCACATTGGCACTTTTATGAGCCTGTTGCTATGTGTTATGTTGCAAGTGTTTCTTTGTAATCTTTGTTTTTGATGTGAATGTATGCAACTTCTGTAATTTTCCAACTGTAAAAAAAAAATGTTGAAACATATATTTCAGACTCATTTGTTTTCTGTGGTGCTGTGGTGAGTTGTAGTGCCACCATGAGGATAAAATAAGCATAACGGCATAGACAGTGTTGGCCCTTTAAGAGTGTGGGCCTTTACTTATCCACACCGAAGGGTGTTAATGAGCTTGCTGTTTGTGCGCAGGCAAGGTGAGGGCCGTCCCAGCTGGGCCCTTTTTGGGCGGCTGTCGGAGCACAATGAGACGTCGCTCTTTAGAGAGAAGTTCCTGGACTGGGCTGAGAAGCCCTGTACCAAGGAGGAGCCTGTTGTGGAGGAGGTAAAGGTGAGGCAGGCTGCCCTTTTTTAGCCCCATTTTCAACAGATTTTCAAGGAAAATAACGATCCAGTGTTACAGTGCAATACAGTTATATGTGGAAATTGGCCATTATTAATAACCTTTAAACAGGAAACAAATACTAATTGACAAAATTGCCAGTATACCAAGAAAATTTCATAATGTCCCATAAGGTCAGCATTGTTTTTAATTGGTTGTACTTGTGTGTTGTTATTCATATATGAATATGAATGTGCTGTGTTCCTCACTGTATGGCACTGTATCTAGTGTTAGGCACAACGTTCAGCTGTTCATGTTTCCCCCCTCGTTTCAGATTCCAGTGTCTCCCGTGTTCCACGAGTCAGAGCTGCGGCCCTGTGATGCCAAGGCCATGCTAGCTGGTGGGGGGGACGCAGTGCACTGCACCATCCTGGAAGGGCTGGACGTTCAGCGAGGCTACGGCCTGGTGCACACTGAGGACGGCAGGCAGGCCCAGCTGGCCACTGTCGCTGTGGATGCCTGGCACATCCGCGAGTTTGATGATTATGAGATCCCACAGGAGAGCGTTGGGCAGCTGCACGAAGGCGACACCTACATCATCCGCTGGAAGTACTCTGTCACCACTGTCGGTGAGCATTCAGGCATCTGCCTGCAGGGTTCATGCCTTTATTAACTAATCAATTCACTTCTGAGGATAAACGTCAAGTATGTCTCTAAATCACAAATTTCAAACTCAAAGGCCGCGGACCACATCAGGCTTGCAGTTCAATTCTTGAAAACATTTTGATATTCTGTTGAAAATGGCCCAGGAACAGAGATATAACAGTACACAATATTCATAGTTTGATACAAATGTCTGTTTTGGGTTCATGGTTCAGTGCAATTCCGATACAGTAGTGAAAATTTATTTTGGTTTGAAATTATTTATTCCTAAAATTAAAAACAGTTAAAATCAGTAACCATTGTAAACCAAAGACGTGTCTACTTGTGAATTTAATTTTCTCCCATGTCAGTAACTGTATTCATTAATTTCATTGTGTTTTTCTAGCTGAAAATGATACATTCAAACAGTACCTGCTGAATATGTGTACCCTTATAGCCCTACCTGGGAAGTAGGGGTCCTAAGAACCTGCACTACACCCCTACTGACAAGCTCAGCAGCAGCAAGTTATCTTAAAATACAGCAAAACATTCCAGTTGTAATCTGGTTGTTTTTCTTTGGGCTAAAGTTAGCCTCCCCTCCAGTGGGCTCACCACCTGTAGGAGGGGCCATAGGGGTTGGGTGCAGTGTGAGTTGGGCAGTGGCCAAAGGCGGGGACCTTGGCGATCTGATCCTCGGCTGCAGAAGCTAACTCTAGGGACATGGAATGTCACCTCTCTGGTGGGGAAGGAGCCTGAGCTGATGTGCAAGGCTGTGAAGCTCTGACTAGATATAGTCGAGCTCACCTCACCTCACCTCACCTTTTATTATTGGACTTCTGTGCCCGTCACAGATTGTCCATAATGAACACCATGTTCAAGTATAAGGGTGTCCATATGTGCACTTGGCACCAGGACACCCTAGGCCGCAGTTCGATGGTTGTGTCATTGGACTTGCGGCCACATGTATTGGACACTTGGGTGAGGAGAGGGGCAGAGCTGTCAATCGATCACCACCTGGTGGTGGGTTGGCTCCGCTGGTGGGGGTGGAAGCCGGTAAGACCTAGTAGGTCGAAGCATATAGTGCGGGTCTGCTGGGAACATCTGGCGATTCGAGTCCGAATGGGCCATGTTCCGCACCTCCATTGTCGAGGCGGCTGACCAGAGCTGTGGCCATAAGGTGGTCGGTGCTTGTTGCAGTGGCAATCCCCGAACCCGCCGGTGGACACCGGCAGTGAGGGATGCCGTCAAACTGAAGAAGGAGTCTTATCAGGCCTTTTTGGCCTGTGAGACTCCTGAAGCAGCTGATGAGTACCGGTCGCTGAGGCAGAAACTCGGGTGTGGGAGGAGTTTGGCGAGGCCATGAATTGGGGATGGTGCACTGCTGACCTCAGCTCGGGATGTTGTGGGTCGGTGGAAGGAATACTTTGAAGACCTCCTCAATCCCACCGACACGCC
>JAODKF010000103.1:30212256-30230664 GCA_026779585.1 Mormyrus proboscirostris
TTTTAAGGAAACATCATTAGGAAAAATCGGGACTTTTGCTTGAGCGTCGACTTGTGCACATTGACGAGTTACAAGCCAGCAACTTAGACCAGTTTTACTGTAGTTTATTTAACCCTCTGTGTCGTAAAAGTAACAACACATTTTATTCATAATTTTAGGTTTTAAGCACTTAAAAGTATCGAATGCAAAAATCGAAAATCGCATCGCAATCGCAATATTTGTCAGAAAAACCGCAATTAAGTTTTTTCTCAAAATCGTGCAGCCCTACCCACAGACCTGAGCTCTTAAGTGAGATAATGGTAGAGATAATGGTAGAGGTTCCAGGTCCGTAGTCCCAAGCATCTTTGGGTCCTTATTGAGGAGACATTTTATTGTAACCTAGCTCGTCAGAAGAACAAAAGATACAACAAAATCAGGATGACAGGGAAAGAAATAAAGTAGTTTATATAATATACTAGCACAGCATGGTATTATTTTGTTGTAGTAAATATTGGGGTATTTATAAAGCAACAAAAGAGCTCAACATAAATTTCTCACAAACTTGTCTAGGAGTGATTTAGCAAAAAAAAAATTACAATCTAATTGACATTTCTATATTTATTACTTGAATATAAGGTAATAAAACTGAATTGCTATTTACTGATTTTTTTGATGATTTAAAAACACAGTACAGCCATTTCAAACACTTGAGTTTATGCTTGACACTCTACTGTAAGACAAAGCGGAAAGTTTGTGCATTATTGTCACGCTGGGATGAAGAAGCAGGCAAAGGGAGCTGGGAATATTGGAAAACAGGGTCTATTAGCAGGGATACAAAATCCAAAACACACAAAGTCAATGACAGACCTGGGGAAACAGACTTGAACGTGGACTAAATACAGGACATGACATCAGAGTAAACGCAAGACAGCTGGTATAATGGGAATTCACACATGGGTAACGAGCACACACGTGGACTAGATGCGCAGGTCATGAAAATTATAATAACTAATTTAAGAAAGCGTTATTGTGCCTCATTGTCCCTTGCACGTATCTACACTACAGTACCTGTGGTGGTAGATTATTTCCTTCAAATATTATGAAGAAATGGCTCAGCACCTTTTGCCTAAACAAACGAAAACTAAACTTAAAACTAAATCTGTGTATATTTTGT
Source organism: Mormyrus proboscirostris (assembly GCA_026779585.1). NCBI lineage: Eukaryota > Metazoa > Chordata > Actinopteri > Osteoglossiformes > Mormyridae > Mormyrus > Mormyrus proboscirostris. The sequence goes on from JAODKF010000103.1 coordinate 30,213,410, forward strand.
TTTCAGATCAGAAAAGAAACATTGAACTTTCTGCATCTGAGCAATATACAACAACTTCGGCATGCTCTGGTAAAATGGCCACTATGTGCAAATTGTGACGTTATACGCTTGTAGCTTAATATAACCCATTGCATGTACATAACATGCAATGTTGATATTAATATTGCACATCGTCTGGCCGTATAATATAGGTAGCAGAGTGGCGCAGTGGAAGCGTGCTCGGCCTATAACCCAGAGGTCGATGGATCGAAACCATTACCGTTTAAGTCAGGGGTGCCCAACTCCAGCCCTGGAGGGCCAGAGCCCTGCACGTTTTTGGGTTTCCCCTCATTTAACACACCTGATAGTGCTAATTACCACTCAGCTCTTGAGCTACACAGGGCTCCAGCTCTCCAGGACTGGAGTTGGACACCAATGGTTTAGGGGAAGGCTACAAAAAGCTCAGAGGTTTAAACTGTCAGATTCAACTGTAAGGAATGTAATCAGGAAATGGAAGGCCACAGGCACAGTTGCTATTAAACCCAGGTTGGCAGGCCTAGAAAAATACAGGAGCGGCATATGCAGAGGATTGTGAGAAAAGTTACAGACAACCCACAGATCTCCTCCAAAGACCTGCAAGAACATCTTGCCGCAGATGGTGTATTTGTACATCATTCTACAATTCAGCACAATTTGCACAAAGAACATCTGGATGGCAGGGAGATGAGAAAAAAGCCCTTTCTGCACTCACGCCAGAAACAGAGTTGCTTGTATGCAAAAATTCATTTAGACCAGCCAGATTCATTTTAGAACAAAGTGCTTTGGACTGATGAGACGTGATGAGTTATTTGGTCATAACAGAAAGTGCAAGCATTTGGCGGAAGAAGAACACTGCATTCCAAGAAAAACACCTGCCTGCTATCTATTGTCAAATTTAGTGGAGGTTCCATCATGTTGTGGGGTTGTGTGGCTAGTTCAGGGACTGGGGCCCTTGTTAAAGTTGAAGGTTGGATGAATTCAACACAATGTCAATAAATTCCTCAGATAATGTTCAAGCATCAGTCACAAAGTTGAAGTTATACAGGGGTTGGATATTCCAACAAGTCAATGACCCAAAACAGTTTGAAATCTACAAAGACATTCATGGAGAAGTACAATGTTCTTGAATGGTCGTCACAGTCCCCTGACTTGAATATCATCAAAAATCTATGGGATGATTTGAAGCAGGCTGTCTATGCTTAGCAGTCATCAAATTTCACTGAACTGGAGAGATTTTGTATGGAAGAATGGTCAAACAAACATCCATCCAGAATCCAGACACTCATCAAAGGTTATTGGAGGCATTTAAAGGCTGTTATATTTGCAAAAGGAGGCTCAACTAAGTATTTATGTAATATCTCTGTTGGGTTGCCCAAATGTATGCACCTGTCTATTTTTGTTATGATGCATATTTTCTGTTAATCAAATAAACTTAATGTCACTCCTAAAATACTAATGTTTCCATATGGCATGACATATATTAAAAGGAAATTGCTACTTTGAAAGCTCAGCCAATGGTAAACAAAAATCCAAAAAATTAAAAGGGGTTCCCAAACTTTTTCAAATGACTCTATGTCTGGTCAGCTCCTTGACAGCTATGTGCTTGTACTGCACTAGCTTGTTATGCACTGTCTCGACTGTATGCCATCTAGATAGATAGATGGATAGATGGATGGATATTGCTGTGGCATAAATATGACTTGCTTGTCTTTTCCCAGCGCTGTTCCTGCTTGACAACCGCATGGAGGTGTACCTGTGGCAGGGACTGTGGCCAGATGACACGGAGTGCACCGGATCTGCCAAGATCCGCTGGGATGCTGAGAGGAAGTGCGCCATGGAGACTGTGCTGGAGTACTGCAAAGGTTGGCAGGCAGGGCTGAATGGGGCTTCTCAGCCATTCAGAGATTGTTTGTAGGCTTTACTGCAACTGTACACAGCAGTTAAGGAAGATGACTAAGATCCAATTAATGTGAGTTAAATATTGCCATTATTCGCCTGTTTATTTCCAATGAGTTTCTGTCCAGTGGCTATGGAATTCCCCAGTTTCTGTGGCAGCTGGATGGGTTACTAACTGCATGCTATGGGTATCTTTCAGAGAAGAACCCAAAGCACCCCCCACAGGCATACCTTACCCTTGCCGGGGCAGAACCTCTCACCTTCACCAACATCTTCCCCCGCTGGGAGACGGACCCCAGCGTTAAGCTTCAGGTATGGTATGAACCCAGGCTAATGCTTCAGACATGCAGGTCATGCGAGAGGCGCCTGTCCAAAAGTGGACTTAGCGGTCTCACCTAGACTAGGACTAGGCCCAGACAACATACTAGAGGCCAAATCCATTTAAACCCCACAACCCTTGAAAAATTAGTAAATTGTATTATTATTGAGAATACCAATACAAAGTTTCCATCTTTATAGTGCTTTGGATTGAGCACATCCTGTCTGCCAATACTTTATATATCATACAAACTAAATATAAACACATTATTTTAAAAATGGATTACAGATTTAAGCATATTTTTAAAAAGACAACCAGTATCTACTGGAAAGTGTCAAATCAGTGGGTGCTTTTCTGGTATTTACAGATGGAAGCCACAAGGAACAAGGTGATTCTAGTGAAGGATGCCCTCTCAAGGCTCAGTAAGAACCAGTACTCAGTGGAGGAGCTTCTGGCCAAGCCCCTGCCTGAGGGAGTGGACCCCCTGCGCTTAGAGCTCTACCTCTCAGATGAAGACTTTCAGGTAACACCAATCCGCCCTGGCCCTTACCCTGACATGTGCTCCTTCTCTCATCTCTAACCTGAAGATGGATTGAGTTGAACAATCAACATGCACTTGAAATGTTTGGTGCCATGTTATAGATAATTCATTACCTTTCTGAAAATGTTGTTCTGTTGCATTTATGATTAGGCCTGGGATGCTACATATGTTAAAGGGGAGCTTCTGAGCATGGCTGGGAGAGCAGCAGAATCTTAACTCATTTATAGCCACTTGACAAATAAACATATAGTTCAAATCATTGCACTGTAACTGTATGTAAAGATGAGTCATCTTTGTACATGTTTTTCAGAGGGTTTTGGAGATGACACGAGATGAATTTAACTCACTCCCTAACTGGAAACAAATCAACCTGAAAAAAAGCAAAAGACTTTTTTAAAGAAGAAAGAAATATGCCTTTTATGTCATTATGTGTAAACAAGTATTTCATATTTTTGCATTTTTGTATTTCTTAATTTTAAGAAGGCATATGATCTTGTAAAGTGACAAAGTTCAAATGTACAGTCTTTGTTTGGTAACTGCCTGTATAAACACTTTTATAATTCTGTACTGTATTTTATCAGTGGATTTCAGTCAAAAGTAAAAAAGGAAAGAAAAAAAGAATAATCCAAAGGGAAGCATAATATTGCCCCCTACTAGTACACCACTATAACTTACAGCAAAAATGTTTCTGTTTCCTTGTGGTCTTCTGTATACAAATATAAACCTATATCCAAGTAAATGCAAAACTATATTAAATATAAATGTTTCATTCTTTTCTGTTATATATAAAATATAAACATTATAAACATATCTGCTTTGTTGACCATGTGCTGCTTGATTGATGAACTGCCTTTAATGCCACAAATTCACAAATATTATGGCAGTAGTTTTTTCTGAAATAAATACATTTTACCACTTTTTGTATTTTCTTTATTAAATGCAAATTTTATAGTAACTGTCAGATGCTCCTGGCATTACACCAGAAAAGTACACTGTCCACATATATTTTATGTTGTGGTTTTTGTAGCTCAAAGAGTCAATAGCTTTGCTTAAAGAACTTAATATGTCAGGGAGACGTTCAGATGAGTGGGACAATAAAAATGCCTTAAGGTTTATAAAATTCTGAATGACAAAGAATACAATTCAAGGACACAAACAGTGTCAATCAGAATTATCTTTACAAAAAGCATTAAAATCACAGTTCTCTATTTTAATTTCACAACTTAACTGACGATTTTAGCTCTGTATGATTTCCTGGTGCTAGTCTGCATATTTCTGACAATGTAATCATTATTTTATTTTTTCAGAGCATAATGACTATATAATATGAAAAAAGACACAATCAGTAAATGCATGCATAATTTAAATATCTTAAACATTAAAGGTAGGCTATATCTGATTTACACATCTGCTCAGTATTGTCATCAATCTGCACTTCAATTCATTCATCTGTATAAAAGGCCCTTCTGGCATATTCCCCAATAACATTCTATGACTGTTTTCAGATCAGATTGTGTTTAGCTTTACCTATATTTCATATCTCCAGCAAATATCTGACAGGGAGTATAGGAAGTAATTCCTCAACTCTGAGTGTCATACCGTGTTTAAGGCTAAGTATAAAGTATAAAAAGACTAGCTGATATAGTGCAGAAAAAAGTGCAGGCATGCTTTTCCATTTGTAACGCTACTTCAAGCAGAGTTAGGGTGGTGAAGAAATAGATATTTTTTAACAATATCAAGTCAATTTGAGTTAGCTAGCTAAGCAATGTATTGACAAAACTAGCTACTGATCGTAAAATATGCCATAAAATACTCCAGCAAATCTGGTTTATTGGTTGCAAATGAGTATAAAGAAAAACAAAATTAGATTTTTTTAAACAAAATGATATAAATAAATTTGAATTGAATTAAACTGAATTTAAGACCATAGTGCAAAAATGACACACCCTGATGAAAGTTAGGAATAAAACTTGAAAAATGTTAAACCAGAATTCAACAGCAGATGAGTCTACTCTACCACATATGTGGCCAGCAGATAACTGACAATTAAGGGTGGTAGTTAAATAAAATCCCCTGCCATTCAATGGCACCACATGACTTGAGACCTGAGAAGGAATGTCATTTCTTTACACAGAAAAGGTCAATATTACAAGAAAAACAGTAATACTTTGCTAATCAGACAGAATACAGTAGTGAAATTTTATAGATTCAAAAAATGATTTGAGCGTGATTGTTTCACACTCTCTGAGATGACCAGGCCATCCATGGAAGACAACCCCTCGAGTGTTTTAATAAGATGAGTTGAGGAAAATCGCAGTTAGCTAAAGCAGCAGAAATTCAAACTGGGACGACCATGACACAATATGACATTTACTGCAGAAGAGTGGCACGCAGGGGTGTCATCCATAATGGAAGCCACTGCTCAAGCCCATGCACAAAAAAAGTCATTTTGCATGTGCCAGGGCTCATGCTGTCAAATATGAAGACTATTGGGACAATACACTTTTGAGTGATGAGACACAACTAAATATGTTTGGTACTGTTGACATCCAAATTGTATGTCCTTGCAAGGGCAAGAAGTACAATGAATAAGATACGGTACCCACAGTAAAGCATGGTGGGGGCAGTGTTCTTCCGTTCTTCTGCTGCAGACGTCAGGAAAATGCAGCTCACTGATGGTGTCCTGAATTCACAGATGTACTGTGAAATACTAAAAGAGAAGATACTACCATATCTCCGCATCCTGGGTCACTGGGCACTCTATCAACATGACATTCACCCAAAACATACATCCAAGGCCACTGTTGCATTTCTGAAAATGATTCAGTGGCCAAGTACCCAGAAGAGTAGGTGCTGTTAAAAATCATGGAGGACATACAAAATATTAGATTTGGTGGAATTTGGTGGTGTATTCATCTTTAATACCTTAAAATATAATAAAATATATTGTTTTCTTATCCTAATGATGTTAGTTACCAAAGTTTTATGTAAATGAAACGAATGTTTAATGAAACTCAGTTTTGTCAAAATTTTGCCAATTGTTTCATTGTTTACAGATAAAAAGATTAATCTGAAAAGTGTACTCATTTATGCTGACCACTGTAAATTATGTCAATTTTGTCATCAGTGAAACCTACTTACAAACGTTTTGTTTTTGTATTTCATTGCAAATATTTAAACATTGTTGTACTGTAAAAACATAGGAAACATTTTCTTGGAGTGTAAAATGATAATACAGTTAAGGAAAAAGATTTAAACAGCATAAGGCATAAGTAAATAAAATAAGCATGGGACTGCAGGTATTTGTAGATCCGGGACTAGGATCAAGGCAATAACAATCCTGTGTAATAGCATAGAAGACCTAGATAGATGACTGTTCCTGGTGAAGCCTGTGCCCTCTGGTCGGGGTGAGGTCTGGTTCTGAAGCAAGGGCTGCTTCCCTCAGCACGACCATGTGATCCTCCACAGCATTCAGCGATTGGTCAATCCAGTCCATGCTGCTAGACATGTGACAGGCACTGCGGGTTACGAGCACTAGGTGACTGACTGACAGCAGTAGGGCGGTGGCCCTGCAGGAAAATAAGTTTTTCACAAACTAAATATTTTTTAAACAAAATTTGAGATTGACAACAAACCAATGTTACCCCCACAGAATAGGGAAATACCGTGTATCAAGGATTTTCGGGTCCAGAGGGGGGTACATCGATTGCACCACGTCATCCACCCTGCCAAAAAAAACACCATGGAGTTTTCCTCAGGAAAACATTGCCTTATTGATGTTAATTATTATTTAATATCTGCTACTGAGGAGATCCACCTTGGGCTAATCCTTTTCGCAATGGTGATGATGTTATTGAGACTGGCAGGTGCCTTGACCTTTGCACCTGAGCCCATCGTCATGGCAACTAGCTTTTCTGTCAGGGTATGGCAGATCTGCAAATCGTGTTTCAATATCAGGAAAAAAAAATTACTAAACTACTAATACTATACACATTCTTCAGTAAGATGAAAAATACAACATGGAAACAGTTGTACCTTTAGGATTGAGATACAATGTGACACAAGACCACTGAAAGAAATAAGAAAGAAAATGTATTTCAGTTGCTATATATAATTGTCACTGTGTGCTAGATGACCAAAGACAAAAACCAAAATATTGGGGAAACAGATTAATTTCTGCTGCTTGATAACAGAGAAACAATGTAACAGCTGTGCTTTGTAGGACTAGCATCCCACTCAGGGTGTTTTCCTGCCTTGCACCCTGCATATGCTGTTTGGGTCAGTCTCCATGCTCCCCAGGTGCCTGCACTGAATAAATGGTTAGCATATATATAGATGGGTGTAGCATCCGACAATGCTTTTATACAGTCAAATGAATTGAATTATTAAAATTATGTGACTATATATAGCAGATGTACACTCTGCCAGGAGACGTACGAGGCATCCTCGATCCAATCCTCGTTTTCCAAGATGGCTTCTATATGCGGGTTGGTGATGACCACATCGTCCAGCTCAAGCTCTGAGGGCTCGCTCTGAGTCTCCATTGCGCTTATGAGGTCCAGTGTGGGCCTATTTATTCCAAAATGACAACGAAGCACAAGTATATGGACATTACAGCTCTTGAAAAACAGTCTGCACCTGGCATTACGTTCCAGTGTTTTTGGGGAGAAATTTCCCTTTGTCATCTGAGCATTTCCATTAGGCAGAAACCCCAGTTAACAGTGAGAACAACTGAAACACATTTGCATGGACAGACAGCTGTTCTAGGGTTTTGCCAGGGGAAAGAAATGAGGATCCCTTTCATAATCCATTCATAGTCATTTTAAGTCATTACCAGTGTTCTGCTGTGCAAACCTAGGGTTACAAGGGATTTCCCATGTTTATTCAGAGAAAGCCTGGCCAGTTTCCCTGAAAGCTCCCACAGGTGTCCAATTAATGGAGCACAATTGAGATACATATACTGCATCCTAAATATTTCACTGTGACAGTTAACACATCAAAACCTTCAAATTACAGGTAGTTTTTCTCAATGGATTTACAGAGTTTTAGACACTGAATATAGAATTTCAGTATAAGTATGAATATTGAGATGAATATATATTAGAAAAGTTTGGTGTCATGCAAGATTCAGCCAACAATATTAGGCCATCCAATTTCTGTCACCACTTAACAACAGATCTAAGATGTTGCTCATAAATCTTTTACTCTATGAGAAGCATAAGCACATTACTAACTGTGGATTTCACTGTCACTTGCAAAGATGCTTTTTTTGGTCTCCTACTTCCCCATACTCCTTAACAAAAGTCCAGTGTCAGATTCATCTATAATCTAATTCTGTTTTTTTTTTTTTTTTTTTACATTTTTAGCACCTCTTGGTGAATGTAACACAAAAATATCCCTATAAATATTAAATGAGTCTCTCCAAACCCCTGCTGAAGGACAGGAACACATAAAATAAGCCTCTTCAGTTATGGGTGCTTCTGAGAGCCTCGGGAGATACTGACTTGGAGTCGAAGTTCTGGAGCAGATTGGCTGGACGACAATATCTCTGCCGACAGAGAAGCACCAGGGCCACAAAAGAGGCCAGGAAGATGGTGGCCAGCAGCCCGATGGCCACAATCACCACTGTCTCCATGTCTGCTCTGATCTCTGTCTGTGCGGCACGGGACCTATACTGGCCAGCTGTGTTGGTGTGTCAGGTGTCTGCAATCATCTGTGGAGGTAAAGTGAATTTAAGTGGAACACCTCTGATTTCACTACAAGGGCCATCTGGGTTGTGGACCAATCATATCTCTCTTCAAGCACCTCTCCTAAATTCAAGCCATCAAACGTCTTTTATGAAATAAAAAAATAAATAAATATATTGCTATTTGTGAGATGACTACAAACTCTGCTCTGTTAAGCAGTGTTTTTGGTTATCCTTGTTATATATACAAAACTTGACATTATTTCACTGGGACTACAGACAAATAGCACACAAGTTTTTTTTTTAATTATGACACAAGTCGTTAGTGTTGTTACAGTGGCTGATACAGTGGTTTTGCCCAGGGAAATGCATAAATGGGTATCAGCATATCCTTGCTATTAAATACAACCTCATAAATGTGTTTCAAAAGAAACAAACAAAACACAAATTACTTTTTTTTCCTTGTTACAGTGGTTTAATGAACAAAGTATGACTGTCTTTCTTAAATAAAAGATCTCTGTCAATACTGCTGCAACTTACTAATAAAAAGTACTACAATTTACTTAAAATTAAATGAGTGCACTTTTTCCAAGGCATCATTTTGACAGCAACACAGCTAAGTAATTGCATAGATTTTTCTTCTTTTTTAAAAAAAGAACATCCATAATAGTGTAAGTCTGTGTTAGAAAAGATCAAAGATATTCTGCACGTTTAATAACGAGGTTCAGTGACAACTTTTCCGCACTATTGGAAAATTTGATTTTTTTCACCCCACCATAGTGTACATGGAGCTTTCATGCTTCAGTAATGACCTCCTTATACAGAGCACCAGAGTCGTGGTGGAGAAAACATGCCTGAAAAGATTGTGCGGAATGTCTTAATACCTTAATAGGATTTCAGCGGCAGAAAGGTGATGGAGAGTAAGCAGTATACGGCCTTTACTGCCGCCGAACAGCGTGCGACCATTACAGTCCTTCACAAGAAGTGCCAAACAGGTAAATGGTCAACAGTACTCAGACCTCTTGTTAATGTGAGTGTGCACCTTACTACTCTTACAAATGCAAATCAATGTAAAAATATTGTATTTGGAAGCATCGACAGACTAACGTCAGAATACGACAGACGTAACTAGTCAGTAAATTTATTATTATTTTTTATTTATGAAACCTATTCATGAAACACGATTACTTTACAGTTAAAATCCATCGTAAGTGTCAAATAGGGCCCGTTAAGTTCAGGATTTAACAGAAGCCACCAATTTTGAACATCTAGACTGACTGTTTTACTCGCTTCAGTAAACATATTTACATAAAAACTATTAAGTAATTCAAATAAGGCCCACGATGAAGGCGCCTATATGACTGCTAAAAACTAGGGTGACCATATTTTGCTTTGAAAAAAGAATGACACGGAGTACAGGACGCAAAGAGAGGCGTCAACGCAACGCGAGTGTAGATAGAGAAAGAATAGCCTATACTGACTGTAGAAAGCATAGGATAACATGAAACAAAGCGTAATCCCGGGCATTTAAAGCATTTTAGGTTCACAAATAAGTACCAGTGGTCATCTTATAAAAACAGAACCAAAAAGAGTGAAATTTCATGTTCAAGATGAGCAGAATCGTCTCCAGTGGTAATGATCGATCCATACAAATAAAATGATTGCACTAGAATTATGGAGCCCGACCGGCCTACAATCTTTCTTAAAGAATTCAGATGGAAGATATTACGTATGCGTGACGTTAATAAATGTAATCAAACACGTTATAGTTTACCAACTACGTACAATATGTTAAAAATACATAGTACACATTTATTAAGTAATTAAACTTAAAATATCGCTTAACTTGAAATGTGCTGTCAAATATCTTAACTGTTGTTTGTACAATTTTACTTAGGCTATATTTTTGTCTCCCAAGATAGAAGTATACAAAATAATATGCCATAATAACCGAACTATGGCAACACAATAATTCATTGTCGTTTGGATTTGAGATGATTTTGCATTGAAAACAAACCATTGATCAAACTAGTAAATCCTACCAATTTTTCTTAAAACGTTTTTGATATGCTTATCATCAAATAACAACAAAAGTTGAAAAATTCCGGGCTCACCTAGTCATTTTGTCCGCTTTCTTTCTTTGTCTGCTGCTTCTAACACTCCTGGAGGCGTTTTGTCCGGCACATGAACTCCAGCGTTTGGTCACTGTTTAACACTGAGCATGATTGATTCCCTACATCTGCATTTTTTCAAGGGGGCCCATTTATAGGGTACGTGACTCGCTTTTTAGGTCGGGCTGTTTACAAATCGTCGAGGTGCACACATAGGAGAGATTTAATAGATTCGAACCCCATATTTGACATACTATTTTCTAAAATAGAAACATCTACCTCCTCAAAAATATGTAAGGTGTTTTCTGTAAATCGGTGTGTATTTTCTGTATTAAAATGATCAATATATTAATTAAAGTCTATATTAAATATTATAGTCTATATTAAAAGTTAAAAGCTCCCGTGAATGAAGTCCGAATGAACAGATTTTTTTTCTCTTTTTTAGCGCTTTATTTCCATGTAAAATCCTTGATACATGGGCGTCGTTAGTTCTTATCACTTTTAAATCTAGGCCCGAGTATTTTAGCGTTGATACCAGTCTTCCTTCAAAAAACTACAGCTCCAGGTAAACTTGACTTAGCCCCTGATCTTTTCAATAGCTAAAAGAAACTCCTCTGCTTTGATACTACGTAACATTTGCGATGCGTTTTGAGAAGGCTACTGAAAAGTTTAATTTAGTGCACGCGATTTTTACGTTTTCACCACTAGATGGCAGATTTTAACCACGATATCCTGACACTGTCTATTCATCAGTCAGTCCGTCCGTCAGCCCATTTCCCAAACGCTTACCCTACTATTTTGAAAATAATCAAGTACCTGTTTTTTCCCAAGTGTCATACAGGAATAAAGTTTTTGTAAAATAATTAAAAATTATTTTTTTTTAATTAATGCATGATTAAGACACTTTGTGTGTCAAGTTTGTCCAAAAACATGCAGTCAGGCTAACTGGCATCTTTAAATCGCTATTATTGCATGTACACGTGCCATGCAATGGACTGGCAACCTATCCTTGGTGTATGCCTAACTCTACCCTGAATAGCCCCCTACTGACTCTCATCAGGAGATGCAGTGAGAAGATGGATGGGTGGTTAAGGGTGTATTAGTGTTTACAGCTGGTGGGGGTAGGGGAAGGTGATGTGTGTTCATTTTATTTGTTAAAAACTTTGCTAGTAGAGGCAGGTTTGTTGTTTCTGAGGTCCTACTCAAAAACTAATTTTGGGCCATCCTTGTCAGGAGTTTCATCGTTTGTGGTGAAGAAATTAGTCAACTTTGGCAGATTTTCTGTTTGATTTCCGTCTTTGATTTTGTTTCTTTTCATGGCACTGCCTGGTTATGATTGCTTAATGGCTGCATATAACGTTAATGTTATTTAGCGAATAGAGTCAGAGAGTCAGAGCTAGTTAGCTGCTTAGCATAACATGCTGCTTCTTAAATAAGGAAGACATTCTTTTAATATTTAGCATAGTGACTGTTTGTGGCCAGCTTGGGTCCCTGTGCAAATGAGTGGTTTGAGTGGTGGTAAACACAATTGCTATATGAACGGTAAAATGTTAAAATTAGTTATTACTATTCTATATAAACAAAAAATACTACTTGTCCTATGCATACTGTATGTAAATTCTACAGATTTGGTGCCATTTCAGTAGGTTCAGTGTCCCAAGATGTAATGCTGCTACAACATTTTCATAACATTCATAAATCTACATTTGAACTGCATCATTTCAAATTATTACATGTTTTTTTAATAATTAGCAGAGAAAAAAAGTTATGACATTTATTTGGACTTTTATATTTGTTTTTCCAAAGAGTACAAAGAATTTTACCTCTCCCCATTGTCCATCATACCAACAGCATTTTGCAAAATTAGGCACTGCTAACCCCTTCCCATGTACTGTATATTTTCTTTGGAAAATACAATAGGTTGAATTTAAGGGAAATTTACGTATTTTTCTCAGTCCCTGTGTTTAATTCAACCCAGTAACGAAACCACCACCACCTCAATTTAATAAAATAATGCTGTCACATCCCTCCGTCCAGCCCTCTCGTGGACCACACCCACCTTGTTACCCACGTGTGACTTCCCATTGTAACAGCTGTCTTGCGTTTCTTCTGATGTCTTGTCCTGTATTTAGTCTGTGTTCAAGTCAGTTTCCCGCGGTCTGTCATCGATGTGGTTTGCCGTGTGCTCCCTTGTCATCCTGTCAGTCCTGAATAAAACCCCATTACCCGCATTTACGGCTCTCTCGCCTATTTTCCCGCTCGCCCGCATGCAGTCATTACAGAATGACAGACCTCTGCAACGACTCACCACAGCAGGCTGATGTCCAGTGGATCATCCTGCTGCAAGAGGTGATTTACTGGTTAAACCAGCCCGAGGTCCAAGAGGACCCCGGCATACTGGACTTAGCCAGCTGGAGTCGGACCCTCCTACTGGACATCACCCCGCTCACAGAAGCGCACGTCCTCACAGATGTGCTCGAAAACCTTCGGCTGCTGACGGAAAAGTTATCAGGCTCCAGTCGCTTGCTCTATCTGGGGCAACTTTGTCGCAACCAACCTGTCAAAGCCGGAGAAAGAAGAGGTGCAAGGAGAAAGGACAGGAAGAAACCCCGACGATCGTATTGGGGGCTTGCTTTCTCCCCACAGCCTCTCTCCCTGCTAAATATTGGGAGAAACCCCTCCCAATTCAACAGACAGCAGGGATTACCTCAGCCGTGTGGTCGACGTCACCAACAACCTCCCTTTTTCAAGATAGTCACCCGGGTTTTACAGGAATTAGAGCCACACTGGATGCTATTCCGCGGATCCCGCGGTTCCTTAAAAGGACGATGCCCAACCAGGAAGCGTCGACCCTGGAGGTGCTGGCTGAGGTGCACGACCTCCCGCCGGTTGACGCCACTCTGCCCGCAACCCTCCTGCCTGCTGCAGCCGCTACGCCCGTTGCACCACCTGCTGCAGCCGCTATGCCCACGGATGTAACAGACGTTCCTGTCCTGCTGGCACCCAACATTCCTGTCCTGCCTATCCCGCCAGCGCCCAACATTCCTGTCCTGCCTGCGCCTGCCCTGGTGGCTACCGTGCGGCCCATTGAGGCTCTGGCTGTGGCGCCCCCTGCTGGCACTGAGTCGGCAGTTCCTGAGGCACCCCCCTGTTGGCACTGAGCCGGCACCTGCTACACCCCTGCCTCCTGCTGCTGTGCCTGCGGCTCCTGCTGCAGCTCTGCCCGCACCTGAGGTCCGGGTGTCACCTGCAGCCCCACCTCTGTCTCTAGCTACACCCGAGGCGCCTACCTTGGCCCTGCTTGATGCCTCGCCCACCTTGCTCATCCTGCTTGTTCCGGTGGCTGCCGTACCACCCAGTGAGGCTCCGGCTGCTGCCCACTCGAGGCAGCTTCTGCTGCAGCCTCCCTGCCTCCTGCTTTGCCCAAGGCAACTCCTGCTGCGGTCCCGTCTCACCTCGCCCAAGGTGGCTCTCCCTGTCCTGCTTTTCCTGGCTTTTGACGCTCCGCCTGCAGCTACGCCTGAGGTCCCGGCACCGCCTCTTCCTGCTGCTCCGCCTGGCTCTGCTCCGCCCATCTCTGCACTGCACCTCCCAGCTCCGTCAGTACCAGCCCCGGACACAGTCCCAGCAGTGGACACATTGCCTTCAAGGGCACCCCTGCAATCTCCACCTCCCGCTTTGCCTGCCACTATGCCTGAGGTTCCTGTGCCCAGAGCCTGGCAGCCTGCTGCGTCACCTTTGCACAATGTCCGCCTGCCCGTTCCAGTTCCGCCTAACCTAGGTGTTCCAGAACCACCGGCTGGAGGAGTCCCCGACCAGTCGCTAACTGAGATCCCCGACCCACAGGCATGGGTCCTGCCAATCCAGTCTGGCTCGTCCATCCTGCCCGTCCAGCTCGTTCTGCCAAGCTCACCTGTCTGGGCCCCTGCTGTGCAGTGATTCTGGCACCACCTCCACCTGCTACAGGGCCTGCTGCCTCGAAGCTGCCTCTGTTTAGGACTCCGCCCGAGGCATCTCCTGCCACAGCACCCACGATCCCAGCTGTGCCTCCTTTACCTGGGGTATCAGCTCCGCCTCTACTCTGCAGCCTCTCACCTACGCCCAGACCTTACCCGCAGATGGCCGTCTCCAGATCACCAGCGTGGGCAGCACATTCTTTTGCTGGGACACAACTGGTAATCAAGAGGTCCGGACCTGTAGGAGCGGCTACCCCACGGACCCTAGCAATCCCCAAACGAACAGGCTCCACGACTAAGGCACTAACACCTGCTCTGTTTCAGGTAGTCCCAGAGGCGCCTGATCATTCGCTGGCAGCTCCCACCACTGTGTCCTATGTTCCTGTCCCAGCAGAAGCTCCCTGGACTCCAAGCCCGATCCCTGAAGAGGTCCCTGACTTTGTGCCCATCACTTTTCCTCCCATATTGGATGGAGAGGAAGAGCTTAAATGGGACCCCACAGGGACCTCCCTCATGGCCTCAAAGGCCTCATTCCAGAGGATGACCCTTCCATCGCCGACCCAGAAGGGGCAATCCCGGCTGGACACCCGTGTCTTAGTGTCCCAAAAAAGAGAGAGGTGCAGGGGACAACGCTCTCCTGTGGTCCCTCAGGGTCCTGCACGGCTGCTGCCTGTGGGTTACCCCGCTTCGGCGCGTCATCCACCTGCGGGTCCCTCCACTATGGCTTGTAGGAGGACGCCGCCAACGCCTGCTTCAGCTGTGCCATCTCCTCCGGCTGCCTCCTTCATACCTCCACCTGTCCCTCAACCCGTCTCCTTACCCTCTTCATGGTTTCCCCCAGCTCGTCTCCCTGTTGCCTGGGGTCCCTCCAACGTCAGTCTTGCGGTTGCCTGTGGCCCCTTCGGCTAATACCCGTTGCCTGCCGAGGATCCCTGGGGCTCCCCTAGGTCCACCAGTCTGATTTCATCCTCCTTGTGGGGTCCCGCATGTCTCTGCTCCTCATCCCTCTGTCTCTTCTGATCCCTCCCAGTCCCGTTGTTCCTCCTGTCTCTGCTCCTCGTCCCTCTGTGTCTCCTCCACTTCCTACTGGTCCCTTTATCCCTCTGATCTTAGCTGCTCATTCCTCTGTGCCTCCCATCTTCATGCCCTTTTGTTCCTCCGGTTGGAGTTCCCCGGTATCTCCCTTTTGAGTCTTTCTGTCTGTGTTTGTGTCAGATCTTGTGGTTTCTGCTTCTGTGCCAGTTCTGTGTTTCTGTTTTGTTCCCTGTTCTTCGTTGATGGCTTTTCCTTGTTTTTCAGGTCCTGTTTTCCTGGTCTCGTCCTGTGCATCGCACCCCTTGAGGTGTGCCCGGAGTGCCTGCCTTTGGGGGGGGGGAGGTTCTGTCACGTCCCTCCGTCCAGTCCTCTCGTGGACCACCCCCACCTCGTTACCCAAGTGTGACTTTACAGTGTGTGTGTGTGTGTGTGTGTGTGTGTGTGTGTGTGTGTGTGTGTTTGTGTGTATGTGCGAGTGAAGAGGGGAGAGAGAGGGACACTGATTGGTTTCTACTGAGTTGTTATGAACCTTATTGTGAATATATTTTCTGTTTTAGACAATCTGTACAGGGGAAGAAAAAATCTAGAAAAACAAGAGAGAAGTTGAAAAGGCAGATAGCAGAACTAGAGAAATTACTTGTTGCACCCTGCATCGGTCTGTCGTGGTGAAGAAGGAGCTGAGCCAAAAGGCAAAGCTCTCGATTTACCAGTCGATCTACATTCTTAACCTCACCTATGGTCACGAGCTGTGGGTAGTAACCGAAAGAACGAGATCGCGAGTGCAAGCGACCAAAATGAGTTTTCTCCGCAGGGGGGCTGGGCTCTCCCTTAGAGATAGGGCATTCAGAAGAGACTCAGAATAGAGCCGCTGCTCCTCCGCATTGAGAGGAGCCAGATGAGGTGGCTCAGGCATCTGCTTAGGATGCCTCCTGGACGCCTCCCTGATGAGGCCCCAGGGAAGACCTAGGACACGCTGGAGGGACTATGTCTCTCGGCTGGCCTGAGAACACCTCAGGATTCCCCCAGAGGAACTGGAGGAAGTGGCCGGGGAGAGGGAAGTCTGGGTTTCCCTGCTGTGACTGCTGCCCCCGCGACCCGACCTTGAATAAGCGGAGGTTAACGGATGGATGGATGGAAGAGAAGAAACTTAAAGAGAAATACAAAAAAGGCTTCAGCGTGTAAGCAAGGATTTGCCAGGAACCACAGCTGACAGAAATGTCACAAATGAGGTCAGAAAGACTTTACGGCACTACAGAGCACTCACAGCTCACATGAAGGACTCCTAAAACTGATGACAAAGTGGTGATTGATCCTTGAGTGATCAACTCTGTTACAACATGTTCAACCCTGTTCTAAACCATTCAATCCTGCATGCTTTACCTTTTTGTCATAAAGAAACAAAATAAAGTTACAAGATGTTTTTTATTGTTTGTATTATGTTATGACAAATATGTCAATTTATATTTTGTAAACATTACATGATATTATTGCACTTTTCTAGCAAAAATACAAAGTTTGCAGATTATGAAGTAGAAATTCAGGGCTTTCCTTTATTTTCTATCTAATAAAAATATATTATTACAAGGGACACATAAACTGCTAAGAACATAAGAACATAAGAAATTTACAAACGAGAGGAGGCCATTCGGCCCATCAAGCTCGCTTGGGGAGAACTTAACTAATAGCTCAGAGT
>JAODKF010000103.1:30262478-30272924 GCA_026779585.1 Mormyrus proboscirostris
TTTATGGAGAGATGGCCTGCTTTGTTTCGTGAAGATCAAGAATGTCCAAATCACCATTAGTCAAATTCAAATTCAAATTTTAATTGTCACATACACAGTCATACAAAGTACGATATGCAGTTAAATGCCTTAGACAACTGCTCTTGACCTTAAAATAAAAGACTACTTTGTTTACTTTTTTCTCTGATTGTTGTGTGTCATAAATCCAGTGATGTATAAGTAACATACTTTATTTTGGAACTTTGTAATTTCTCATTCATATGGTTAAGGAGGAGTTGAGAAGAATCACAGTTATTCCACTGGAGCAAACATTCTTTTGTAAACTGGATGCTTAAACACCATGTCTCCTTGAAATCATGAGAGCCAAGGGAGGGGTTGCTGGAACAAAAATGCAGGATACTCTGCATCAGGTTTGTTTTATTTAATCATATAGTGTGCATTTTGTGTTGTTCAGGATTTTTTTTTTTTTGCGATACATTGCAACATATTTAGTGACTCTTCCACACACTCATTTACCTAGACACACTTGTTCAGTCACACAAATCACCCTCTCTCTCACTCACTCTCTCACTCACATATTGACTTGACTGGCCTACACAGAGCCCTGACCTCAATCCAATAAAACACCTTTGGGCTGAATTATAGCTGAGACGGCAAGCCAGGCCTTCTCTGAATTTATGTGAAATCAATTCCATTTTAATTCTGCTTCCTTATATTTTCTATTTCCTGCAAGGTGGTCCTCCATCTTAGCGGACTAATGTTGTGCTGAAATATCACCCACCACACGCTTGCACTCAGGTTCTCCTCCTTGAGATGGTTCATCATGTGGTGGGTACAGCAATGCACTGTCAGAGTATGCTCCTTACCTCTTCCTTATATTCAAAGTTGAACTGGGATTCTGCACCGTGTTTTCAACCAATTTATGAATTGAATTTGATTTTTAAGGTCATTCTCAAGTCACTTCTGAATGATGCACAAGCCTGCTACGTACTCAAAGGGTATACAGGTGTTACAAAGACGAGCCTTATTTGTGCTAATTTATAGTTGACTTCATAGTTTTATATTGCAATATTGACCTCCTCTTATATCATCAACATAATTACGGTATCCAAAAAAGAGCGTCAGTGTGTTTTTCTCATCCATTTTGGCCGATCTCCATTGTAATTGTAACAGGACAGCAGGCAAAAGTTCAAATAAAGAACAACATAGTGGGTCAGAGCACTCATTAATCTACAAACAAGATAACAAACTATTTTAGTTATGAAGGGTTTCAGGAAAATGCGTGCTAATTAACAATTGATCTTAAGTACTAGATAAGGTACTACTTAGTGTTCGGGAAAGCCACTCCTAATCAGTTAAAAAAAATAGCTGCCGCTGTACATTTTAATTAAAGAGTGCTTACTTAATTAAATCATTAAGTCAGCAGTACATAATGTAATTTAATTACTGCAGCCATAATTAATAACTGAGCAATTACCATTCACTAAATGGAATGTGTTTGATGGAAACATAATTTTTAGGTTAATTACTTCATATCATTTGGTTATTTTGGGCATTAGTTTAATCACCAAAATTTTTTCCTGTTTTTGTATACCTTTAATATCAATAATAAGCTATCATACCTGTCACAGACAACATAGAACAAAGCCTGCATTATATGAAGCCCTCTGACCCTATAACCTGTAGAGTAAAAGCCAGAAATTTCATTTTTTATGTAAAAGATGCCATTTATGTGTAACGGCAGATACAGCAAATATGAAAATAGCATAGCATTTTTAGACCATTCTCAAAAGCCTCCAAAGAAAACATCCCTCAAATCCTAAATTGCACAGGTATCCAGCAATTATTCAGTGGAAGGCAGCTGATTGTGTCTTGTACTACTAAACCCCCCATGACAACATGCTGCAGAGGAAAGTGATTCAATTCAGCATGTGTGCTCTTAGTCTCTGCAGTCTGCTGTATATTCATCATCATGATGTAATTTATTTTTCTGCATACATGCACATACCACCTTCAGTCTTATTTGTGGTATTGATATTTGTACAAGAAATGCCTTACATTCTTTAATATCTGAAATGCAATACAAGTACTTTGAGCAAAATAATGACATATTTACAGTCAACAGGCAATTAACTGAACAGTATACATTTCAGTTTAATGCCGGATATTAAAGCACAATATCTATTTGAAAATTTAAAAAAGCCTGCAATTGGGCTGGACAGAAATCATAATTATTGTGAGAAATGGTTATATTAAATCTGTTATTATGCAGTCTCTCACAGTTCCCCAGTACTATGGTCTATTGCCCTTTACATCTTAGTATTTTCATAATTCTTATCTTATGACAAGTGGATACTAATCAGGTTTGTTTTAAAGTCTGGGAATCCAGTGATCCTTATGCACCAATCAGACAACATTATGTAAGAATTAGAAGAGAACTGGCAAAGATTAGATCTTAGATTGGCATTTTGGTGAATAGCAGGAGGCCATAACAAATGCCATCAACCTGCACACTTCAAATTTAATAGCTGCAAGATCCACACTGTGACAGACGTGGATTTTGGAATTAGCTGGTTGTCATGCAGTGTTAACCTGTAGGTATTACACCTGGTGTGTAGTAAACTGTTAGAACCAGAAAACTGATGCCTATTTGCCAGTCAATGAAAATAGTGATATACTGTATGATACATCTTGTTCTTTGCTTCTTGTCACGATTATCATCATCTTCTCATTTTTATGGTTTGTTTATCGTCCTCCAGGTACTTTTTTCTTCCTGTTGCCACATCACACTGAGACATGGAAGTGAACATATGGCATGCAATTAATTGCTGCGGGAGACTGTTCTCTAAATTACATCTGGTTTCCACCAGATCCTAAAACTGTCTTTATGCTCTTTCCTGTTTGTTCCCTCCTAGCATACTGCTTGACATGTGTTTTTGTCTCATTTTCCTCTGTAGTAATGTAATACAAATAGATAGATGGGACAGAGGGACAACAAGGGAGAAGGAGCAGGATCATCAGGGCAGTAGGACCGTCTTAAGTAGTGCCCTGTGGGCATGACAAGTTTACTGCAACAGTCCACTTTATTATAACATATTGATGCAAAGCTATGAACATGAATACAGTGGCCAGGAACAGTGGACAATTTTAAACGTTTCACAGAAAACATGTCACATTTTTTTTTACTAATACTGTACATCACAAATAAAGGTTCAACTAAACCGGGTCCTGCAACATTTTGTAAACATTTTACAAGTGCTTGCTGTAACAGTTATTCTTAAGTAATTAAAGGAACAACTGAGATGTGAAAGGAAAAACAAATATCAAATGGCTGTCAACAAAGTGTCTGGGATTTATTTAATCATTTGTAGCTTGATGTTCAGAGCATGTACTTTGCTTGACATCTTTGCATCAAGCTCCATCAGGATTTTCTGGATTGGGGTGAAGAAGTAGCCATTCAAGGATGGCTGAACAGGAGGAGAAAAAAGTTATTATAAGATATTAGCGGTGAGCAAGTGAAGTTGCAGCCAGTAATAGCTACTTGTGCGGAAGATATGTTGTTTTTATGGGTAATTGCGACGCCTTTCTGCCCTCTATGAAAAACAATCACCTAATTACAATATAATTCCATCCACACAAGAACTATTTTAAAACATTTGTGCCTACAATAAAACACAATAAATTACTGTATACAGTATGTTAAACCAGCTTCTGATAATGTTCACCCTGGAGTTCTGCAAAAACTCCATTTTCAATTAACTGAAATTCACTTTATGTGTGGATGAAAGACCAACAGGTTGAGAAAAAGCAACGTTTTTAAAACACCATCTCTACGTGTGACACAGAACTGTTTTCTGAACTCAAAAATCGCACCTCGTACCCTAGCTGTGGTTCTTGACATTAATTCAAAAGGAACTAGCATGAAAAAATTGCTTAATATGGCTAGCTAACACAAAATAATATCTATATATTAATATTCACATGCAGCATTTCCCAATTAATGGCTAATGATGACCAGTCTATGTAAAATAAACTTATTTGCTAGCTAGATGTTCTACGTGTTCTACATAACTATGTTCTACCCAATACTAACTTTAAAACATTAACATGCAATCATGTTCTCGACTAAGATAAAAGGCCAGATATTTACATATACAGGTTCCATTTTTCATTCTTACCTGAGGACAGCAGTAATGGTGGGCTTTGTGGAGGTTCTTTTTGGAGACGTGCACAGGACTTGCGCATGCACAACTAAAGCACACAAGCAGTTTTAAGGTTTGACCCAATGGATCATTGTGCTTTAGTGGTGCAGTTTGTCTAATTGATTCAGATAAAAAACCTAAGTTGAACATATGACAGAAAATAATGCATCAACCCTACATGAAAATTTTAGGTCAAACCAGCTACACCCTTGTATAATGGTCTATTGTGTACACCTATTTTTTCTGTGTATAAATAGACGATTAAAGTAGAGCAGGTAACAATTATCTGTCAAAAATTACAAATAAAGTGCATGTTCAAGCAGTACTAAAGTAGTCCAGATTAAAGGGTAGGAAACTATCAGTGTTATGCTGTCTTGAAAGCTCCTACTAAACTCCAGGGAGAGAGCAGGCTGTGGGCTGGACTGCTCTGCATCCAGGTACATACGTTAAGAGCTGTAGTGGCTATGGTTGTGGTATGCCTATGATTCCTGTAGGTGAAGTCATCAAAACAGCATGCTCTGCTAACCAGCTAGCTAGCTACAATGCTCTGACTCTACTTACTTGTGGTTTATTTATATTTTGAAACATCTGCGGCAGAGCATGGGACCATGAAGTGACTTTTTAGTGGGGCCCAGTCCTGATAATTAATGATGAGACTGTTACCTGGAGGAAGGAGAGAAGCACGGATCCAGTAATGCGAGAAATGCTGAGCTTTAATATGAAAAGCGACGAAACAGAGATAAAGCTTCCCGCAAACCCAATTAAGGGAAGCGCCGCCATCCGCGGCAGCGGAGCAACTGTGTCGAATATGGGAGCTTCTCTCTGGGGGGAGCTGAGGCAAACAGAACCAGAAACGCAGGGCGATAATCGCAGTCAGAAAACAGGTGGGGAGGTCAGCAGCCAGGGAGTCAGTCCGACGGAGGTACACAGGACGGTGGGACACGAGGAGAGCAGGACACAGGAAGCCGAACTCAGCAGGACAGGTAAGTCAGGGATGGGATCTGGGCTGTGGATGGAAGGCACAAGAGGTAAAGGTCCAACAACAGGTAGGTACAGGAGATACACACAGAAAGTTTATTTGTGGTGGGTTGTAAGGTCTGGTGCACCACCTGTATTCCTTCTGTTTTTGTCTGAGGCTGATGTTGAGCACATGGAACATCATCATCACAGTTACCAGAAAAGTTTCAAAACATCCAAAACCTAGTTGTACATGTTCTATAACATCTAAACATAATAACTGATGATGCAAAATTTCTGTCACTTCCCTATTCACAGCTTGACAGGTGAATTTTTGCCGCAAGTACAGTACAGCAACAACCTCAAAACACGTTGGGGGCAATATTTATTGTGGAAAATAATCTGGTTAATTCAGTCAGTTATCATTAAATGTCACTGTGGGTCGTATATGGTACAATAGGCTGGATAAAATATCCTGAAATGTCTCAAATATATCCCAGCTACTCATGTGAAGTGCTGTTTCTCACTGTGCGCGTTGCCTTGCGCTTTTTCATCATTCAGTTCTTTTTTCACTAGAACATCGTATATTGCATAGTTAGTAATGTACGATGTTCCCACTAGTTCGCTGTGAAGCAGTTCATTTTGAAAATGCACTGCTGCACACATTCTGCCTTGCCAGATAAGACGTAAACACCAGAGGTCGGGTAACCATGTTTATTGAGAGAGAGACAAGGGATAGTCGAGAACCAATTCCTGTTCTTTGCCACTAGCGGTCCAATCCAGTTACCATAAACCAAAGCCCGTTCCATAGTCATAGTCAGGGGATGAGAAGCCAGGGGTCGGTGAGCCAGGAAGTCAAGCCGAGGACATGGATGAAACACACAGGTAAGAACACAAGGGCCCAATCCCAAACCAGTCCCTACACACTCCGGCTCACCACTCCACCTTCGTTTGCGTGCTCCCGAGACCCGTCACCATAAAGTGTGTCTCAAAGCAGCAAGGGCTAAGGGGGAGTGGTCGATTATGCCTTCCTGAAGCAACGATGGTGGCTCGCACGATTCCACTACCGCTTCCATATCCCACAATTCTTAGTGCACAAGAAAAAGAACAGCGCAAAAAAAGAAAAAATACAGTGTCATGTTCTTGATAATGTAATAATTGGATTCTAATAGCACTGTGAAATACACATAGAAAGTATATTTTACATGTTATAATTAATCACTGCAGAATAAAAAATTAGGAAAGCCGCTATTTGTAGCTGGTCATTACAGATAGGTTTTATCATGATCCTATTAAGAGATATTTTGTGTACTTTTCAAACTAGAAACCACGCAAAGAAACATTCGTACGCGAACTCGATCGACATCACACCAGAAATAACAATTTATGTTTCATATTTGCCTGTTTTTATTTCTTCTACAGAACGGATCTGGTATTTGGTACAGAAGAAGTGCGTAATGTTTTATGTGTGTAAACTAATTTAGCTATGGGAGAAATTGTACAATCGTCAATATGACACGTGTACATCCTACAAATTGCTCAGTCAGTGCAATACGACGACGTAGCCGTCATCTTCTCGCATTAGATAAACTTTGTGCTGTTTTAAATAACTGATATGTCATTAAAGAAAATACAATACAGCTTCTTCATTTTGTCAAATCACTATGTAATGCATTTCCTGAAGACTGCAAAAAGGCGCTGCGAGGGCAAGTCTGTCTCAAATCTTTATTGTGACAATTTCATTCAGTTTAAGTGTATTGGGCATGTTGTCAGGCTGACTCAGCGGGAGTGTGACTCGAAATGAAGGCGAAGTGTCAAGGGTGTAGTTTGGGATTAGGCCAAGGAATCTTATGTGAAGGGCAGAAGGGCAGGAGGGCTGGCAGGAGGCACAGGAGGTCTGGGATGGCCAAGGCAGACAACGTAACTGGGGAAAGAGCATAAAGTTTGATTGCTCAGTAATTGTATTGGAACAATACCTCGCACTGTGCTGTTAAGTACCCTCTGTTAATTGGCGGTGAGAGGTGCTTGTTGTCATCGCGCTGGGGGCATGATACTTTCTCTGCACTGCACACTCCCATTGATGACAATGAAAAATGGATACAAATGCATTGCAAAGTGTTTGCGTTTTTTACTCCCTCTTTCCCCCACAAACACTAGGAAGAATGATGTACAATCATTGAAATGGCTAATAAAACATAACACTGAAAACACACAAAAATGCATAAAAATGCACACGAAAAAATTTTAAAATGTTATACGATGCATTGTGATTTTCATCGCATGTTTTGGCTTTCTTAGTGTGAAAATGCTCGAACACTCAGATAGTGGTGAGTCAGTTTAATGAAAAAGTAATTATAAAACTCAATTTTTGCTTTTTTTGTAATTTAATTGACAAACTTTCCTACTTTTGCAACAATTCACTTCAGTTCAATTTTATTTATATAGCGCTTAACAGTCATTGTCACAAAACACTTTACATTCAACCAGCCAGAACCCCACCAAGCAAGCCTGTGGCGATAGTGGCAAGGAAAAACTCCCTCTGGCAGAAAGAAACCTTGAGAGGAACCTAGACTCGGAAGGGGACCCCATCCTTCTCTGGGCGACCGGGGAGCATGAAACTGCATTTACATTGACATTAATTTGAGCCCATATAGTTTTAAAAGTCCCAGTTGGTTTCGTGTAGTTACCTCCAAGGAGTCCAGGTGAAGGTTTAAGTGGTGAAGGCACGACTCGGGAAGAGCTTAGAAAAGAGAAGATGGAGAAGAATTATTGCCCTACACCTAACCTAACCTCCAGCAGTACTAAAGTAACTATGGCAGCCTTCCTAAAAGAGAGACCTGGAGGGAGGCATAGACATGAGGGTTTCCAGAGGTTTTGGCGAGAGTGACAGGACGACAGCACCAATCCCCCCTTTCACCTTTAATCTCAAATGACTATGAACCTCCAGATTTCCCATTCACCTTAGAAAAGGGTGTTTTACTATCCAAGAGACTGGCTAAAGAGGTACGTCTTAAGCCTTGACTTAAAAGCAGAGATTGTGTCTGAGTTCAGAACACTAATGGGAAGTTTATTCCATTACTGTAGTGCTTTATGAACAAATGCTCTTCCCCCAAAAGTAATGTTCTTTATTTTCGGTATGGATAGAAGACCTGCATCTTGCAAATCAAGTGTACGATTTGGAATGTAACTGCAAATGAGGTCACTCACATACTGTGGTGCAAGACCATTTACAGCTTTATAAGTTAAGAGTAGTATTTTGTAGTCAACATGAAATGTAATTGGCAGCCAGTGTAACGAAGATAAAATTTTTTAGTTTTGGTGAGGACTCTGGCTGCTGCATTCTGGACTAAACACAGATAACTCAAATAACTCAAAACAAAGCACAAAAATAAAACTGGCAATCACAATTTAAGCACTTCAGTAGGAACTGAACACAAATAGGCCTAAATGGAGCTTGTAAGGCTTTTGGTTCAACACAAGTGATGATCTATTAGCTGGAAGGGGCTTTCATTAAAATGCCTGAAAAAAACTACACTTCCTCCTTATGTATGCATAAACCTTTTGCACACATGATGTGACTACACATGCATCATGGGGAAAGTATTTCTTGCATTCTTTGTATTTTGCAAATACAAAAATACTGAACAAGTAATTTGATACAATTTACTAACTATTTTTATGAAGTAAATCAAACACATATGTATCAGAAATACTGCCTATTCCTGGACGGGGGACGGGGGGTTGCACAGCTGCTACACAGCCAGGGCAAATAAGACGATTACCTCATAATTTGTCTTATTTCACTGTTTACATGGGTATCCCTCTGCAATATACAGCAAGGCCCTCAGTGCAAATTATGACCTTTTCTTGTGTTCAGAATATGTATTTGGCAGAGGCCAGACCATGTACTGCTCCCTCAAATCTGATGAAACCTATACCAGTGGCTCCCAAACATTTTAGTCATGTACCCCCACAGATCTTCAGACCGCCTCTAGCTTTACAGAGTGCCATGCAGACAGTTTTGCCTGATCATCAGCTATGAAAAAGGGGCACTTTCAATCATTCAGGCAAAAGAGGCAGGCACCCTCAGCCCACCTTTTCAACAAATACACAGACCATATACACAGCAAGGATGAGACATTTAGTATTACAGAATCAATGCCGCATAATACACTAAATTTGGTGCTGATGGAATGGATGGATCACTTGGAAATGTAACCGGAAAGTTAATAAATGTGTTTTTAGATCAATGCTGTGAGTCCTTGCATGACATATATAATTTTAGGCATAATTTTTAGAGCCTCTGCTGAGAAGGGGACGAGGAGGGAGTCAGAGGGGAGCCCGATGCAGGTAAACAGGGAGGTGGAGCTGTAAGAAGGTGCGGCTGACCGATGAGTCGGAGGAGGGGGAGCTGCAGGCGGCCGAGGAGTTGATGCCGGGGAACCCGCAGGCGAAGAGTAGGAGGTAGGACCAAGGACTGTTGATGAGGCACCGGAGGGGGACCCACAGCCTACCACCGAGCTGGAGCCAGGCAAGAGAGGGCAAGCCAGGGGGTAGGCTGGCCCTGCGCCTGTGTCCTCTCCCCTTTTGGGACACTGAAAGGTGAGGTTCTGGCCGGGATCGACCTCACCGGGGTGAGGGCAGAAGAGTCATTAGGGAGTCCCACTCAAGCTCCTCCTCCTCCAAGGGGGAAGGAGTGGTGGTCAGATTGTCTGGGACCCCCTCAGACACAGTTGCCCGGGGAATTGGAGCATGGTCAGGGACCTGGACAGGCAGAGTCTGAGCTGCAGGCAGCACCAGGACCTCGGGCGCTGGTGGAGCTGCTGACGCAGCAGTAGGAGCCTCGGGCATCGCAGCAGTCACAGTAGGGAGCTTGGATGACGCAGCAACCACCTTGGGTGGCGCCACAGGAACCGCCGGCTCAGAACCAGCAGGGGGCGCCCCAGGAACTGCTGGATCAGAACCAAGAGTGCGGTGGCTACCGGGACAAGCCGGTTGGGATCAGGTGGGACAGGTGCCGAATCCTACCTCCTCTGTTTTTGTATTTTGCTCCCTAGTATTTCATTTGAGTTTTTCTAGTTCTTGTGTCTGGTTTTGGTTTTGTTCCTTTTGCCTTTGCTTGTGTTTTTTTTACCTGTCTGTAATTCCCCAGTGTTAGTTTCTGTTTCCCTGTTTCTTTGGTTAGTTCTTAGTTTCCCTGTTTTACAGTAGTTCCTTTGAGTTTATTAGTTTCTTCTGTGCCTCGTTTTCCCGGTCTTTGTTAATTAGCCTCACCTGTCCTGTGTTA
>JAODKF010000103.1:30373984-30398881 GCA_026779585.1 Mormyrus proboscirostris
TTGAGAGGAACCAGATGAGGTGGCTCGGGCATCTGCTTAGGATGCCTCCTGGACGCCTCCCTGGTGAGGTATTCCGGCATGTCCCACTGGGAGGAGGCCCTGGGGAAGACCCAGGACACGCTGGAGGGACTATGTGTCTCGGCTGGCCTGGGAACACCTTGGGATTCCCCCAGAGAAGTTGGAGGAAGTGGCCGGGGAGAGGGAAGTCTGGGTTTCCCTGCTGAGACTGCTGCCCCCACGACCCAACCTCGGATAAGCGGAATTTAATGGATGGATTGATGGATGGATGGTGAGATTTTGGCTACTAAGCAAACAATTATCCTATATATTATTATTGAAAAGGCCTATTTCAAAGCACTGGTGTATATATTAATTTAATTACAGTGCTGCTAGAAAGACATTTTCTCTATTTCTGAATAAATACGTGATTAGATTTTCACATCCATCCATCCATTATCTATACCGCTTTATCCATTTCGGGTCACGGAGAAGCTCCAATCCCAGCACGTTTAGGGCGAGAGGCAGGGTACACCCTGGGCAGGTCGCCAGTCCACCTCAGGGCCAACACAGACAAACATAGACAAACACACTCACATTCACACCTATGGACAATTTAGAGTAGCCAGTTAACCTAACCTGCATGTCTTTGGACTGTGGGAGGAAACCGGAGAACCCCAAGGAAACCAACGCATGCATGGGCAAAACATGCAAACTACACACAGAAAGGCACAATGGGTAACCCCGGGTATAGATTTAATAATAATTAAACCCTTTATTGTCCCCATGGGGTAATTCTTTTTATGCCTCCCTCAACTTGCTCTTTGTAGAGCAAGCTGTCTGCAAAGGGCAGCCACCTGTTGGAGTGATGAGGTTGGGTTTGAACCTGTGACTTTGTGATTACAGCAACACAGCCCACTGAGCCACATGCTGGTCAAAAACATGGTTAGAGATGCTACAAAGTAGGTGGCAATGCCTTAACCATATGTGTGTTGAAGGCTACTAGGGCCTCTTCCATCCTTGTCAAGGGGAGTGCTAACCTTCTCTCCTTTCATACAACATATACACATACATCCTAAAACTAGATACAGTAGTCCAACTCATTAGAAACTCTAATTTCTTAAAAATCAAACCAATCAGTTTGAAAAAAATTACCTAGTACTCGATCTGAATCTCAAAAGTCAAACCATGAACGCCAACCTAAGATAACTTGTACGCACGGGGAAATGAGTCATGCGGCATGGCTCTCAGCAGAAACAAAGGGTACCACTTCAGTCTCAGCCTCGCATTCGCTGTGATAGCATCGTGTATGTTTACATCAGCTGAATACATATATCTAGACAGTAAAACTACATTTAGATAATGATAGACAGTAACAGTAATTATGTAATAAAATACATCTAAAAATAAAGATTTCTTATGAATTATTTTAATATAATTAATAATAAACCAGTAATACATTTAATTCTAACAATATTGCCGTGCCGTGCGGGGACAGAACAGAGACAAAGGTGGAATACGGGGTTTAATTACAGGTAAGGTAGGTAAAATGTGGGCACTCAATAAAATGACTGGACTGGGGAAACAAACCGAAATGCGGACTAAATACATAGGACTAATGACAACAACCAGAAAGAGCTCATCACACGGGGATTCCACACGAGGTTAACAAGGGGACGTGGCACACGGAAGGAGTGGACGATCGGGGCAGGACACATTGGGCCTCATTTACCAATATTTTCTTAAGAATTCTCTTAAATTTGTTCCTACGAAATTTGTTAAGAACTACCATCGTTGGATTCATGACGTGTTCTTAAGTAGCAGAATTGTTTGCACCTTTGTTCTTAAGAATGGTGAATCCCACATCTTTGTAACTGAAAGTGTGTGCCAGTTTGTCCTAATTACCATAGGGAAACGCCCTGCAATTTCCCATAAAAAGGCATGAGACTGTAGGGCCTTGTGCAAGGAATGGCAAAGAGACATGCAGGCTGTGAGCCGCTTGGAACTAAGAGGAAAAAAAAACTTCAGTAATGCTGAAGTTGAAGTATTAATACAGTAGAATCCCGTTATAGTGGGCTCGCTTATAACAGAATATCGTCTATAACGGACGAGGTAAGATGGTCCCGGCCATACACCTTTAAGAACATGCAAAAAAAGCATCAGATATAGCGGAATTTCACTTATAACGGACAAACAATTTAGTCCCGAGGGCTGCTTTTAGCTGTAGTTTTGTTCACTATAACGGACATGCAGGCTCAGCCAACAAGGTGTGTGGCATGCCGGTGATATCCAGCGCAGATACCTAGTTGGGATTATTAATAGTCATACATCTGTTCAGGTAAAGTTGGATTACTACATGTACAATATAATAATTTATACCACAAGTGTGTTTGCTGGGGTGTGGCATGAGTAAATGTGGTCCTGTAGTTATGTTCTGGGCATACAGCAACTCTGGATATAACAGACTGTTTTGCCAGGCCCCTTGAAGTCCGTTATAACTGGATTCTACTGTACAGGAGATAAATGCAAATAAACATGTTATTTAGTAACGTAACCAGTGGATATAAAGCCCCCAAGAAACCTGATACATGGAAAGATATCACCTTATCTGTGAACACTGTGTGCCAAATAAATCTAAATGATCTCCAAACATGCGTTCCCTTCTCAGAGCATGATTGGCAAGCGCATCGAGAAGTAACAGAAATGACATTTTGATAGCAAGGCCAATACGCAGAAACAGACCTATTTATAGTCCGCATGATCGCCGTTATTACTATGAAAATAATTTTTACACTTTAAAATTATTTTTTATATTTTACTTTTATAAATTATTCAAAAACTATCATTTCATAAACTGTAGAATGAACAAAACTGCTATACCCAATTATTTTGAATAAACTATCATGTGCGTACGAATGGTCTTGAGTGTGTGTAGATTCTGTTCTTAGCTCTTCAGATAAGAAAATATTGGTGAATGTCAGAATCTTCATAAAAAAGTACGTATGTGGTGTTTTAAGAGACCAATTTTGTTCATTCAGTTGGTGAATGAGGCCCACTGTTTTTTTTTTACTTTACACATTGTTTGGATACATTTATTTTCTTACTTTACAAATTACTGTTTTGATGTGCTTAGATGTGTTTAGTACAGTATATGCTCTTTTTGTTTTATCCTGTTCCTTTTGTGTTTAATGCTAAAAAAAAGGTGTGATTTTTTGGAGCCGGAAACCAACTAATTAGTTTTCCATTATTTCTTATGGGGAAAATTCGATCAGAATTCTTAATTTTTAGGATTCAAACCTGAGTTTTGAATGGATTAAGTTTGAGTTCTGAGGTACCACTGTATTTTAATTCATGGTCAGATGTCCTGAACTTTTCCCATAGAATTCATAATTCATAGTTCAATCAATGATGGCAAACCTGTTACAATCAGGATAGCGGAAGCAGGAACAGGGAGATGAGGGATCAGAAATGAGGGATTTATTAGGAATCAATTGTAATGCAGGACATCAAAACATGCAACGTCAATGGCTTGACTGGGGAAACATACTCAAACGTGGACTGAAATACACAAGACTAGCAGGAAATGTTTAGCAGCTGGTAAATGTAGCGAATCCACATGGGGTTAACAAGTGGGCATGGCACACAGGAGGATTGGATGATATGGTGTGACAAAACCTCCCCAACCCCCCAAAGGCATGCCTAAAGGGAGCGAAGAGACGAGACCGGGGACACAGGACCTGGAAAACAAGACAAATGATGGAGAAAGCTGACAGGCACAGGGGCACCAAAAAAGGAGACACAGGGGAAACACCAACAGGAGGTACGAAGGGACCACTAGGGAATACAGGAGAAACAAAGGGATGAGAAGCAGACTTATGGGGCACAAAGGCAGACGGGGGAGACGGGGAGCCTGATCAGACCCCAGCAGGCAAGAGGCAGCCACTATAGAGGCTGCAGGTGACCAGGAGGCTGGAGCCAAGGGGAACCTCTGTGAATGCGAGGCAGGAAGAGGAGGGAACCTCGCAGCGGGCGAGAAGTTAGACTGAGCAACAAGTGGAGGAGGCAAGGAGGAAGCAAAAGGGGACCTCGGCAAAGGCGAGGAGGGAGGGGAAGTTGCGGCAGGTGATGGCGCAGCCACAGCCAGTGAAGGAGAAACTGACTGACGACTTGGAGTTGGAGTACCTGCAGGCGAACGCCGAGCAGGATTCCAGGGAACCGTAGGCGACCCCCAAGCAGGAGCCGGAGGACCCGCAGGCATCCGCCAAGCCACAGCCATAGGGACTAAGGGTGAGCCAGGGGACAGGGCGGGCAAGATATGACTGCTGCGCAGGTGTCCCCTCTCTTTCTGGGAGAGGGAACAGGTGGGGTCCTAGAATGGATCTGCCATGCTGGGGTGGTAGCGGAGTGGGAGTCACTTCCCTGGAGGGGTCCAATGGGGCCATCAGGGAAATCCCCGAGGGGTCCCATTCAAGCTTCTTCTCGCCTTCAATCAATAGAGGAGGAGAGATGGTCTGGTAATCAGGAACCTCCTTGGGGACAGGGACTGAGGCCAGAGGAGCTGGGTGCATGGGAGCAGGGTCAGGAACTGGAGGGTCAGGAGCCGGCAGAACTAGATCTGGAGCCAGGGGGACTGGATCTGGAGCCTCAGGGGGCAGGAGTCACAGGAACAGGGGCAGGAGCCACAGGAATAGGTGCAGGCCCCATGAGGGGCGGAGGCAGTGGGTCAGGAACTGTGGGGGGGCAGAACAGGCACTGGTGGCACAGTAGGGACCTTGGGTAGCGGCGCAGCAGGAACCTCGAGTGGTGGCACATTAACTACCAGCACAGGAACTATGGGGGGGAGCAGAGCATCATCTGCCAGCACAGGAACAGCAGGGTGAAGAACATCATCCACTGGCACAGGAACAACGGGGGACGGAGCATCATCCACCAGCCCAGGAACCTTGGGGGGCGCCACAGGAACCGCCGGCTCAGGAACCTCGGGGGCTGGAACCAGGGTGTGCACCTCACTAGCCGGCATTGCCCCTTTAAGAACCTTAGCGACCCGCAGGATGGCATCCCATACGGACCTGGCCCCTTTAAGAGCTAAGCAAGTTCCAGAAGAGGAGTGTATTGCTGGTGCTAGCAGGGCAGCTATGGGCTAACCCTCTGGGATTGCAGCAGTGGCTTCCAGCGTGAACACCGCCGGGTTTAAAATTGGGAGGGGCTCCTCCCGACCCCTGATGGGGGAAGAAGCAGTGATAGAGACAGCCCCCAGGAGGATTACCGGCTAGTCCTCAGGCTTCCGATCTCTTCACTTCTTCTTTTTCTGGCCAGCTACTTTCGATAGAGTCCAGTATTCCTTTGGGAGCTCTGTCAACAGATTGGGAAGTAGCCCATTGTTTAGAGCTACCTGTCGGGTCTATAATTCTGCCATTCTCCGTAACAGCTGTCGGAGATTGTTGCACAAT
Source organism: Mormyrus proboscirostris (assembly GCA_026779585.1). Taxonomy (NCBI): domain Eukaryota; kingdom Metazoa; phylum Chordata; class Actinopteri; order Osteoglossiformes; family Mormyridae; genus Mormyrus; species Mormyrus proboscirostris. The sequence goes on from JAODKF010000103.1 coordinate 30,379,432, forward strand.
TCAACAACAAGGTGCACAACCTTAAGGATGTCCCGGTTCTGGCTGGCCAGAGCTTAAGCCTTGGGATCGCCTCAGACTTCGGGCTGGGCGAGCCAGTAGGTGACCTCATCAACCTGACCGAGGTAGCTATGTTGTGTCCACTTAAGGTGCGAAAGAAGTGTCGGTGCTGGTGGGAATCCGACATGCCAACATCGCCTGGTAGCTAACCACGCGGGGAGCAACCTGCCCCGTCATCGGAAGCGATGCACCAGTGGCTGCCATCAGACCCCTGGGACTCGCATCAGCACTGAGGTGGGGATAGGGGTGGTGGTCGCTGGGACGGTAACTCTTGTCAAATGTGGTAAGAAAAATAATAACACTGGTCAACAGTCATTTTGCTACTGGAGTTCTGTCATTTGTACCTTATCAAAGTCCACATGCCGACTCTAAATCTGAAAAACATTTTTAAGTTATGGGTCTGTTTGTGTTTATAACATTTTTGTCGATAATGCTGCCGTGAAGCATCGGTAGACATTAAATTTTGGACTATAATCGATTAAATATAAAAGTGATTACACCGACTTTTTTACCGGTGAATTTTGACATTTTTATTGCTTTTGTTTTAGACGATATGAACAGTTAAGGTTGTGTGAACCATCCTGATAACTTCTGTTATGTCTGCGAATAATTTACTGCAGAAGATCAGGAAAAGAATCTGTCCAGCAGACTTATAAGTGCATGCTACCATTATTTTGGTTGCAAAGTTGGCAACCAATAAAAAACATGGGCCCCTCATGTGTGCTGTACTGTCTGCTACTCCGGTTTAAATCTATCTTCCACCACTTCACATAAAATTGGGTGTTATGAAAAATTTTGTAAAGGAAATGGACAGAAATGGCGATGCATTTGAGTACTTAAGAATTAAGTTTGGTTTTGAGTAAACTGAAGCCAAACTCAAAGAAGGCATTTTTGTTGGACTCGAAATCCATCAACTGATCCTTGATGATGCGTTTAAACAGAAGCTCAACCCAGCGGAATCAGCAGCATGGGAAGCATTTGTGCTGGGTGTTCAGAATTTTCTCGGTAACCACAGATCAGAGAATTATGTTGCGCTTGTGGAAAACATGTTGACAGCGTTTCAGGTAACGGGTGCCAGAATGTCACTTAAGATGCACTTTTTACATTCCCACCTCACCTTCTTCCCACCCAATCTTGACGATGTCAGTGATGAGCATGGGGAGAGAATTCATCAAGATATCAAGACAATGGAAAGGAGATATTAGGGAAAGTTCAATCCTAGACTACTGCTTGTTCTTGGAAAGAGAGACGAATGTATAGTACAAGCATAAAAGCAAGTGTCTCAAACATTTTTGAACATGCTGACTTCCTGGTCACTGCTTGTGCGGTCGACCGGTTGGCTTGTAGAGCGGCTGTTTCATTTATTTTGTATATTTTGTGTATTTATTTTAAGCATACAGTCTATCAACATATTTCTTTATTAAGAGTGACACTCACAGTCTTTGATAACCTTACTCTTTCACATATTATTTATTGGTTTATTTATTTATTTTATACGGATTACAAGCACAGAGCCTGGAGTTTACATCAGCATGGACAGCTGAAGACGCCTCTTGGTGTTGATCATCTTGCTTTTCTGGTTATGTGTGGAGTTTATTTCGGCCAACCTCAGCGAACTCAACTTTCCCGATGTGCAGCGGATCGCCTACTCCAAAGACTTTCTGCTGCGGTTTGTTCTTCACCACTTCCACTCCGCTCCCATAGATGCCATACCGCAGGAGATACTACGTGACCATGAAACTCACAACAAAAAAAAGGTAACGAGGAGGGGGAAGAAAAAAGGTGGTATAAGAGCTCGTCTGAAGAAGGAGGGTTGTAAACAGCGAGCACTCCCCTCGGTCATTTTATCCAACATGCACTCGCTTCGCCATAAGACAGACGAGCTCCAAGCTAATGTTAACCACATGCATGAATACAGGACTGCCTCCATTCTTGTCTTTGTGGAAACGTAGCTAAATAAGAACATCAGTGCTGACACGCTGCATATAGACAGATTCGGCACTCCCGTTAGACTCGACCGAGATACTGAGCGCACTGGCAAACAACATGGCGGCGGCGTGTGTCTCTATGTAAACAAACGCTGGTGCTCCACAGTCATCATTCGAGAGGTGCTGTGCAACAACGACATAGAACTTCTTGCTGTCTCACTCCGCCCCTTTTATCTTCCAAGAGATTTGATTGTTGATGTTTGTTTTCAGTGTAAAATCCTTAACACAAGTTTGGTGGGACATAAAAAAGTTTGGTTCATAATTAAAAAAATTGTGCCGAACAGCAAATTATCTTAAACGTCAGCAACATGTAGCTCAGAAACCAGATGTGATAGCTGAATTGTAATTACAGATCTGAAATCAGCATCAAAAACTAGAAGCAAGTTCTCAGTAGCAAACAAAAAGTTTTTTTTGTTAACCAGTGTAATCAGAAAATAAGAGTGGAGCAATTGACAAGGGTATGTCTGCAGCATGGAAACAGCTGAAAGTAGGAGGGAATGATTACAAGAGGTTTGTTAACACATCTCATGAGGGGTGGTGTTTACACAAAAATTGCATGATTATCAGCTTCGCGTTTTTTAGAAACACATCAGAAAACCATTAATTTGTTTTATAATGTAATCTAGAAGTAATCCTGGTTTACTATAAAAGAATCTAATTTGATTGTTTCTTTTTCTCAGTAATTGTAACGGAATACAGTTATGATTTATATGCAGATTACATAACACAGTTACTTCCATTACTCCCCAAGCCTGTCATTAAATGATATCATTCTAGTATTAGAATGATAGTACTAGAGATTCACATCTGCATGAGTTCGGTTTTATTTTTAGTGATGATCTGGAAGACTTTTAAGTGACACTACTTTTTCTTTGTATACGTAAATATCTATTTTAGAGAAGGAAATCTGTTTTCCTAGATTGTATGACAGTAGCATGAAATTTTGAAATATAATGTTTTCCAGAAAATTTTCACAGCCAACAGAATGTCAGTATACTCTTTTAGTATACTGACATTCTGTTGGTTGTGAAGATTTCCTTCTCTAAAACAAATATTTACTTTAACATCAGCTGACTGTATGCTGTACTGTATGTTCAGAGCAGAAGTTTGTGTCAACCTGACATCCAGGCAATTCTGAGGCCTGATTTAAGGAAATGCATTCCTATTATGTACTATTTGGGGAGATGAGGGAAAAGGCAACAGTCTCATGAAGTGGGAAGTGTTACTTCTACACTTTTCACAATGGCTCTGAGAAAACAGGGGTCTACTGAATACAACCAAAATACACTGATGAAAAAATTCCAAAACATAAGATCCAAGAGGGGTCAGAAAACCAAATGGGAAAAAAACTAGAATGGGCAATAAAGACCATAAAGTAACGTAACAATGGAACAGGGCTACACTAGGAACAAGGCTGGGTAATGAAACAGAGAAACAAAACACAGAGTAACTAAATGCAAATGATTGACTAAGTAATTGTGCAGAGCACGTATTTAAATACTCACAAAACCCGGTTAATGCATTCTGACATGCATGCTATCAATCTCTATTCAAAAGTCTCAATATTTCTTTGCAAAGCATAATTGCACACAAAAATAGATTACAGAATACTGTAGCTATGGTGCATGTGTATTCTATAAAGAATAAAAATGTTCCTAAATATTTAAATATCTCTGTATTTCCTGACCACAAAGACTGTGGGGCATTGGGATTAGGCAGGGCTGGACTGGGACCAAAAATGGCCCACTATGATTGTTTATGATATGAGAAAGCACATGACATACCAGAGGATATATGTGCACATTGCGCGATTTCAAAAATTAAAATAAAGCGCAGCAACCTACTGTACAAGGAAGAGAGTAACTATGTTAAAAAATTGATATGCTTTCACTACTCAGGGACTGATCTTAGGAAAGATGGCCAGTGTCACAATTCCCATCTTGAAGTGAAAATGGATGTCAAAGAAACAGAGAGAGAGAGAGAGAGAGAGAGAGGCAGGAATGTTAATTTCACTAGTGTTATTTCTCTGGTTACTTATCAATGTTAAATCATCCATTTCAGCAATGTTTTACTAATATTACATGATAATAATAACTGTAAGCTGTAACACCTGAAAAGTGGAAACCAAATCTAGTCATAGCATTATTTAAAAATGAAGGATATAAAGGCATTTCTCTCAGTTTGTGCACAAAACTATAGTTTTGTACACAAATAATACACAACTCTATAGGCGAATATTATTATATGTTTTAAGTCTGAATAAAATAAGTCTTGCAATAATTTCCTTTGTTGAGCATTTACACACTTTTGACCCAGATATTATTCAATAAAGACGTGTCTCTAATCATTTTTTATCATTTTAAAATTGTATTGTAGCACCGGCGGGGTGCAGTTGTAAACAGCACTTGTATTGTTGTTCATGGTTATATTCCTTATTGTCGCGCGTTTGTTTGCCCGTGTCTTGCGTGTACCCTGTCCTATTCTCGTTTGTAATTATCTCCCGGAAATCTCCCATGTGTGTATCTTAGAGTTAAACGTCCGACAACCCTGTGTTTTTCATTCGTAATAATGTCGGTGTTCGTTGGGTGCCTGATGTAGCCTTTTTTCAGCAATAAAGAGCGTGTTCTCCCCGGCAAGCAAATGTCTTGCTCCGCCCATCGCCACAGTATTCATTCTAACTCTATTAACTTTCTTCTTATTTTACGTTTTCTACTTTAATTCACTATTATTATTACACGCATCCCAAAACAGTCATTGTTAAGCTTACGTGTAGGTAACCCCCCAACTGTCTCTCTCTCTATATATATCTCTCTCGCACTCACACAGACAGAGAAGTGGCTATGAACAAACATTTTTACTTTGTTCATAGCCACTTCTCTCCAGCTCCGGTCAGCTCAAACGGCAAAATTCGATAACCTTGGTTAAAAAGGGGACGGAGGGGTGGGCCGAGGAGGGATGAGAGATTTCATTGGATTAGCCCAATGTCCTTCAAGAAAATCAACCAATGGGACGTTGCGATAAATAAAAATCATTTATAATATACTTTTCTGGGTAAATTATGACAGCCCCGGGCCGGCCCAAAAATGTGCGTCGGCCCACCGGGCATAGCCCGGTACGCCAGATGGCCAGTCCAGCCCTGGGATTAGGCAACATCCCCTGAATCAACTTTTACCACAAACTTGCAATTAAAAAAAACAAAAAACACAGATGACCTTCGAGTGGAATGGAAAATTTTATAATTTTATAATCAAAAAGTGAAGTAACAAAGATGCAGGCTTAGTCTGATGAAGCCAAGTGTCAGTCCACAGCCTTTTTACAGAATCCTGGGAAGTAATTGTACCGCTTGTTTTCATTGTGCTTTCATTGTGCACCTTCTCTTTCTCTGTGCTATATTTCAGTTGGTCAGCTATATGCAGCTATGATGCAGCTTGAAAAAGTACATTTTAGTTCTGCAACTCTGTTGGAGGTGGAATTCACAGTGGTTAACACAGCTACCGCAGTACTTCAGTATGTAATATAGCGTAAAACTGTAAAAGGCTATATTGTGTCAATTCATTAGTCACCTTCTTGGTAAGATCATTATGAAATGAACACAAAACCAGGTGACCTTCTGCAATGCTGTGTCAGAAGCACTTGCTCCCCCAGGCCAGTTCCTCCAATAACTGCCTTTTTATTTTGTTCTTTGCAAAATCTCTGCAGTAGTCAGAGATGGATAACATCATCTATCACATCATAAACACGGCAGAATGCATAATATTGCACTCTTACTATTGCTTAATTGATGACACCCACTTTCTCTGTCCAGAATGCCTTCTTCACTGCTTTACACATTTGCAAGCTCTCTAATTAGCCACCTAAGTACATCATAATTTTCTGTCATGCTAAAATATTCATGCAGAGAGAGGATCTGATATGTCTGCATTTGTTACGGCCTCCCATACTCATAACCCATGCACTATAATTCAAAAGGAATGAGGTATATTTCTCTATGAAATATTTACATCTCTTTCTTGTGCTTACTCCACATTCTTAAGAGGAAGCTGGTGGTTCTGTGGTTAAGGTCTTTCTCAAATTATGCTACATCAAGGTTTTCTCTGATACCCTAAATGTTTTGCAAATAAGTATCATTATCGGCGTGAAGCTGCTGAGGTGTAAGAAATGGCAACCCCTGAGGTGTGAGATTCTTGGATCTGGTTTCTGATTCTCAAAAGACTGCATAAATCGCTCCCTAACATCCCTGTAGCTCGCTGATTCTTATTCCCTAAGGAATTTTCCAAGACATTGAGATTCAACCGCTATTTGTTAAACCTTGTTATCAAAAACAATTTTATCTGTAGTCCAGATGATTTCTAACATATTTTAGGTAATAGGCGCCCTTGATATGTGTCTGAGTGACTCAAAAACTGCCAATAAATCAAAAACAGTCCGTGTTTGTTTGTTTGTTTCTATCTTTATAACAGTGATTTTTAAAAACATTCTTTCAAAAGCCAGGCCTTTCCTCTGCTCTTGTGATGTGTTTTTTCTATCTTCTATAACATTTACTGCCTCTCCTGTAACCCCTGTGAGGAAAAGTCCTTTACTCAATACCTCAGTACTCAGCAGGCCTGCAGTGTCTCTTGCTCGTGCCCGTGGAACAAAATGATCTCCAAGCTCCACCGCCATTTGGCCAATAAAAAAAAAAAAGACAAATTGAAAAAGTGACACACCTGTGGTTAATGGTGGTCTTCCTTTAAATTATCTTTTGAAAACTTATACATATTTTTCATAACTTATAAATCTCAAGTTATATCCAATATCAACAGAAACTCAACAAGGTTGGTGTACACGATCCACACTCGTTATGGAGTCATCTTTTCGTACTCTGCAGTGCTGCAGCATGGGCGACATCCCAGACCTGAAGTATTAGGACAACTTCAGCTACGTAGTTCACACCAAATCTTGATACAGGCATGAGCAGTTTAAAAATGATAAAAATTTAGATTCATACAAGTCGTGGCTGGTCATGTACATGGGCCTGGTGTATGGGAAACTCCTGGAAAACATCACTTCCTGATCATATCAAAAGTGAGTGATTTTACTTATCTTATTACTGTGTTTTATTACAATGTCTAATGAGAAACATTACGTAAAACAATTGTGTGTAGTAAAATTTTTATGGCAGCCTAAGGCTGGGTGTCATGTCCCTCTGTCCAGCCCGCTCGTGGACCACACCCACCTCGTTACCCATTTGTGACATCCCATTGTACCAGCTGTCTTGCATTTAGTCTGATGTCATGTCCTGTATTTAGTCCACGTTCAAGTCAGACTCCCCTGGTCTGTCATTAATATGGTTTACAGTGTGCTCCCCAGTTGTCCGGTCTACCTTTAATAAACCCTGTTTTCCCCGGCATTTACGGCTCTCTCACCTGTTTCCCCGCTCGTCCATATGCAGTCATTACAGAATGACAGACCTCTGGAAGAAACCTCCGCGAATCGAAGATCAATGCCTCGATCTGCTTAGGGAGGTAATCTACTGGTTCAACCTGCCAGAGGCCTGTGAAGACCCTGGATTAAGGGATCTACCAGTAAGAGCGGGACCCTCCTATAGGAGATGAACCTGCTCACGGACATGCACGTCATCACGGACGTGCGCGAAAAACTCCAGCTCCTGGTAGAAGGAGTAACAGAAAAGCGGCTCCAACCTCTCACTACCCTAGGGGCAACCCCGAGTCCACCAGCTCGACAAAGCCGGAGGAAAAGGAGGTGTAAGGGGAGAACACAGCAGGATGCACCAACGATCAGTATGGGGGCATGCTTTCTCTCCACAGCTACTCTCCCCACGGAATGTCAGGAGGAGCCCCTCCAGATACAGCAGCCAGCCAGGGAGAGTGCAGCCCAGCAGCCTCCCTGTTCCAGGGTGATCACAGGAGGTACGGGGGAATCCGGACAGTGCTGGACACTATCCTGCAAGTCCCACCATTTCTGATGAGGACTGTGCATTGCCAGGAAGCACCAATCCTGGAGGCGCTGACTGAGATGCCCGACCTCTCACCAGCTGCCACCGCTGTGCTCCCTGCACCGCTGCCTACCTTTGCCTTGCTCGTCCCGCCAGCGCCTGATCTGCCTGTCCTGCCAGCACCCAATCTGCCTGTCCTGCCTGTCTTGCCTACACCCTGCCTGCTTGTAGTGGTCTCACCTAGGGTCCTGATGCTAACTGCACCCATTGCACCACCTGCTGCAGCTGCCACGCTCGTGGCACCACCTGCTGCAGCTGCCACACCTGATGTTCCTGTCTCGCCTGTCCCGCCAATCCTGCCCGTGCCAGTCCGGGTGGGTATCGTGAGGCCCATTGAGGCTCGGGCAGGGGCACCTACTGCTGGGACGGAGTCCACAGTTCCTGTGGCACTTCCTGCTGGCAAGGAGCTGGTGCCTATTGCAGCCTCACCCGCATCCAAGGTCCCGGTGCCACCTGCAGCCCCACCTCCATCCCTAGCTACACCCGAGACACCTACCGCGGCCCGGCACAGCCTGCCTGCTACTGCATCACCCACAGTTCGCCTACCTGACCTGTCTGTCCCAGTGGCCGCCATGCCACCCAGTGAGGTTCTGGTGGTCCCTGCTGTGGCTGCCGCTAAGCCTGAGTTCCCTGCTGCGGCTGTCGCTATGTCCAAGGTCTTGGCGCCCCCTGTCCTGCCGTTGACGCCTGTCCTGCCTTTCCCGTCCATGCCTGTCCTGCCTTTCCCGTCCATGCCTGTCCTGCCTGTCCCATTGAAGCCTGTCCTGCCTGTCCCATCAACGCCTGTCTTGCCTGTTTTGCCTGCGACCGCCTCTTCTGAGGGCTCAACGCTGCCTTGCATAACTCCAGGTGCGGTGGCCGCCTCACTGTCCTCAGAGGCCCTAGCTAGGTAGCTGCCCAGCAAGGTCCCAGCCCCTGCAACTACCCTGCTGCCCAGGGAGGCTCTGATAGCCATGGCGCCACCTGCCGGTCCAGAGTCCACGGTCCCTGCTGCGGTTCCGTCCGCTCCGCCCAAGGCAGCTTCTGCTGCTGCTTCCCCACCTCCGCCTGAGCTATCTCCATCTGTCCCAGCACTTGACGCTCTGCCTGCAGTTACGCCCACTGTTCTGGCTCCGCCTATCCTGCTTGTCCCGCTGGCTCCACCTGTCCTGGCGGCTGATGCTCTGGCCCAGGTGGCTGAGGTCCCAGCGTTGCTTCCAGCACCACCCGAGCTCCTTGCTCCACTCGCAGCTGTGTCGCCCTCTGAGGCTTCTGCTTAGCCCAAGGTGGCTCTTGCTGCGGTCCTGCCTCCTACTCCACCCGAGGCCCTGGCCGCACCTCCTGCTCCGCCCAAGGCCCAGGCTCCAGAAGCACCAGTACCAACGGTTGCAGCAGGACCCCCCAGCGCCCCAGCTCAGCCTGACCTGCCTGTTCCTGTCCTACTCGTTCCAGTCCCGCCTAACCTGTCTGTTCCAGAACCACAGGTTGGAGGAGTCCCCGAACCGTCGCTGGCTGAGACCCCCAACCCGCCGGCATGGGTCCTGCCTGTCCAGCCCGTCTTGCCTGTCCAACCCGGCTCTTCCGTTCTGCCAGTTTGGCTCATTCTGCTAAGCTCACCTGTCTGTGTCCCTACTGTGACTCCGGCTATGCCCGAGGCCCCTGCTGCACCTCCTGCTGCACACGGCAGCCTCTTGTCTATGCCCGGACCCTGCCCATGGAAAGCCGTCTCTAGGTCACCAGCGCGGGCAGCTCATCTTTTTGCTGGAATGCGCCTGGCAATCGAGGACCGGATCCGTAGGAGCGGCTACCCCATGGACTCTAGCGATCCCCAAGTGGGCAGACCCCATGGCCAAGGCGCTAACCCCTGCTCCATCCCAGGTAGTCCCAGAGCCACCTGATCCATCCCTGGAAGTTCCTGTCTCTGTGTCCTCTGTCCCTGACCCAGTTCCAGCTTCACCAGCTACCGGGACTCCAGGTCCTGTCCCCTCGGCGACCCCAAGGAACTCCTCCTGGAGGCAGTCTTCCCCGCAGACGCCCCAAGCAGGTCGACCCCCTACCAACTTCCGTCTCTCGGTGTCCCGCGAGAGGAGGGGACACTGGCATAGAGGTCGGGGCTCACCTACGGATCCCCTGCTACCTGTTCGCCAGTCACCTACGGGTCCCCCTCTGAGAGCTGGTCAACTGTCCTTGGTCCCGCTTCCTCTGCCTTGTCGGCCTCCTGCAGGCCTGTCTAAGGCGCCTTCTCGGCCCTCCTCTTCGGCCGCACCAGCTTTGGCCGTTCGGTTACCCGCGGCTCTTCTGGATTCCACCTTTCGCCTGCTGGGGTTCCCTCGGGCTCCCCTTCTTCCTTCACCATTCGCCTTTCTGCCTCCTGTTTTTGTCCCTCCTGTTTCTGCTCCTCGTCCCTCTGTGTCTCCCCTGTTCCATCCTGGTTCTTTTGTCCCTCCTATCTTGGCTCTTCGTCCCTCTGTACCTCCCATGTTCACTCCTGGTCCTTCTGTTTCTCAGTTCTCGGTTCCCCCTATGTCTCCTTTTCTGATTTGTCTGTCCGCATTTCCCGTTTTGTGTCAAATCTTGTCATGGTTTCTGCCCCAGTGCCAGTCCTGTGTCTCGGTTTTGTTCCCGGTTCTTCATTAATGGCTTTGTCTTGTTTTTCAGGTCCTGTGGTCCCGGTCTCGTTCTGTCCGTCGCTCCCCTGGAGGCGTACCCGGAGTCGGGGGGTTCTGTCACGTCCCTCCGTCCAGCCCTCTCGTGGACCACACTCACCTCGTTACCCACATGTGACTTCCCATTGTAACAGCTGTCTTGCGTTTAGTCTGATGTCATATCCTGTATTTAGTCCATGTTTAGGTCAGTCTCCCTAGGTCTGTCATTAATGTGGTTCACCGTGTGCTCCCCAGTTGTCCGGTCTACCTTTAATAAATTCTGTTTTCCCCGGCATTTACGGCTCTCTCACTTGTTTCCCTGCTTGCCTGCACGCAGTCATTACACTGGGTGATATGGTAAAATATTTATCATTATATTTTTCATATCAAATGATATTAATAATTACCATAATAGAATTCAAGTCATTATTTCTTTACATCAATGTTCCATTTTTACTTAAAATAGTAAATAGTAGTTTGCTCCCCTGAGAATTGCTCTTAAATATATCCAGAACGTGAAAAAGGTGACAAACTGAATTCAGTGCAAACTAAAATATAATTTCAATAAATCATACAAAAAACCTATACATAAATCATACCTATAAATAATACACAAACGCATTCAGTGGGCTGCCAAATGTACCACCTGATAGCAGCAATTCGCTTATTGCATCTTTCTGGGTCAGCTGGAAATCTAAGAAATATTAAACCAGGATTATCACCTTTTTAACAAAAATCTGCTGGAAAACTAAATACCTTGCTGCTGCCTTTTCTGTGTTAAAGGTATTGATTTTGGAAAGACTGCAATCAAGTTTCTTTGACTGGTATTAAAAGAGGAGACCAAACTATTTTTTGCATTATAGGGAGGGAAAGTAAAATTGTTTTCGAACTACTCTCTCAAGGATAATTAGGAAGAAGAAAACAATAAGCTTATATATGATTCACAAATACTATATAAAGTTATCACAGGCATGCATTTTTGATAAATTATTCCAACAACTTATTTGAAGGTTACATGGCCCTTGTGACCTTGACAACAACTGACCAGTTCCCCCCCGGCCAGCAGCCCTGGTACTCAGTACTTTAGTACTCAGTACTGTATTACTCAGAAGACTCAGCGCTTACTGGGCTCCCCCTGGTCTTCACTGGCTCCTTCTCTATCTCTGGCTTCTGTTGCTTCTCTTTTTCCTTTCCCTCAATCTATGTTTGTGCCCTGTTTCTCCTATTGCTTTCAATCAACTGTGCTAAAAATAATCACTGTATTTATCAATTATTTTTTAATTTATCTATCTTTGATAAGGTGGGACGTTTGGCTCCACAGCCCCTTTAATCTGTGGCATGTCGTATGTGCCTGGAGACTCCCCCAATTAGCATGCACCCAACTGTACTCCTGCTGCCCCATCTGTAGCATTTCATCACTTGGATATGGCCCCCGGCAGCCTGGGACCCATGCAGGGATTATTTAAATGTGACATTTATCTGGTGTTATGTAAAAGAGTAGCCTGATCGATATGGGATGAGGTGAGGCCAGGGCCCACTCTCATGTGGAAATGATTTTCAGGCAGAATGTGAAATGACTGGTGACACCACGGAGAGATGTGACTTCATCGGGCAGAGGGGGCCATTCAGAATCCATGCTTTTGTCGAAATTCAGAGATGACACCTGATGTGAACTCACTGAGCTCCTATTTATTTGACAATGTCCCTGAACTGGTTCCCTTCAATTTCCCTCAAAATTATACTAATAATATATTCAGTTCATAATAATAATCTTTATTTATATGGCACTTTCACACAAGGAATGCAGCTCAACATGTTTCATATTTGAGATTAAAATAAAACCAATGACAAAAAGACAACTAAGGTACAATTTAAAGAAATTATAAAAAGTTGGAATAAATCAAATTAAAATAAGTAAGAATACATAAAAACTAAACAAAAAAATAAATACCATAAAATCTAAATGAATGAAAAGGTTGAAGTTGAGGTTGAGGTTGTCTTACCTCTCGTTTCAACCTACGTGTGACTCACTCTAGCTGCCTCTCATCTGCTCCCTCGTCAGTGGTGTATAAAGTGCCTCCCAGGCTTGAGCTCCCCAATCCAGCCATTGATGTCATCCCCTGCTTGTTTGCTAATGGTGATCCTGGTGTGTGTGTGTGTGTGTCTTGCACCCTATGGTTTTGATCCTGTTCCCCAATAAAGCCCCTTTTTCCCCTCTGGCTACACCTCGTGACAATATAAGTATAAGCCAGTGAAAATTGGAAATACCATTTTATGGATATAGCAATAAAATTGTGAGACTAAAAGAAATAAGTAGTAAAGAACACAAGAAAATAATACCACAATGATATAACTGAATAGGAAAAAAATATCTATAATAAAATACTATGCACGGGTTAAAATGCTGATCTATGAAGATGTGTTTTCAATAGCTTTTTCAATGTGTTAAGTGGCTCAACTTTTCTAATGTTGCACAATTTTAGAGCACAATAGCTAAAAACTATGTTATGTTTCACCTTTGGAATACAAAGAAGCCTAGAATTGGTAGATCTATTGGGAGTACAAAACCTAAGAAGGCCGGCAATGTATGAAGGTCTAAGTTCATTTAGTGCTTTATAAGTAAGTAAAAGAATCTTAAAATTTATTTTAAAATACATGGGTAGACAGCAGAGGTTATACCGGATTGGTGAGAAATTATCCATTTTTTTTAGTTCTTGTTAATATTCTGACAGCAGCATTCTGACTTACTTGTAACTTATAAGTAGTCATTTTTAGCAAACCTGTAAAAAGGGAATTACAATACTCAAGGCAACTAGTGATAAAAGCATGTATCGATTTTTTAGCATCATTACGTGATGAAACAAAGATCATGTCATGGTCCTCAAATGATAAAATGTCGTCTTTGTAATACAGTATATTGAACATGGTTTTTAAACTTTACTTTAAAGTTTACAGTCAAGAATTACACCCAGCTTTTAATTAGCAATTGTCCTCTAGTTGTTAAAAATCGTATTTATCTAAGGATGCTTTCTTTAACATTAGTCAAACTTCAGCACATTTAAAAGAATCAGGAAACATGCCAGTTTGAAGTGATTCATTAACAATATGTCATATCCAAATAGTAAATAAAATGTTCACTTAAACGCCACAGTAGAGATAAGGTTGAACATGTGAACATGTTGAGGACTGTAACTGTAATTCCACTTTGTTTAAACAATCTATATCTATACAGTAGTTTCAAATTATTTTTGGAGCATCAACCTTGTTTACAAAAACATATGCATCCACAGATGTTATTATAGTAGCATGAATATCAATAATTTCAACTTCTTCACATTTATCAGCAGAAACAACACTAACCATCTGTGTTGTAGGGTTAACTAGACTATTGAAAAAATTTTAGGGTTACCACTGTCCTCTGTAATGATTTTTGAAAAGTTATGCAGGATACTTCCATCCTGTCATCTCCCTTCTCTGGTTATTTCGTACCTTTTTAAATAAAATACTTAAATTGCAGTTTTCTAATAGTCATACCCTATGATGGACTGGCATCCTATCCAGTGTGTACTAAGCTTTCTCCTCTATGCTGTCTGGGATAGGTTTCAAGCCCCCAGCAACCTTGACTAGGTTTGGCAGTGGTAAGATGGATGAATGGTATATTGGTTAAGGGTCTGTTGGCTAAATAAATCTGCACCCTCAAGGGGAAAAAGGTAGATGTGAAACATAAAATGATACAATGTAGGATATTTTTGTCCAAAGACCTATTGGCACAGCAACTTGAAAAATGTCAGTCTATTCATTTGAAAGGGACTGTGAATGCATATACGATACTTATTAAACACAAGACAGCAAAAGTGGGATATAATCAAAAAGGCCTTAAAGTAGAATTTTTGAGTTGCCATGGATACAGTAATGGGGTGTTTCAACATTATTAGGCACTTCAGTCTAACTAATCTATTATTGATGCCATTCTTAAACAATACTTTATAAAAGTTGTGTGTATCGTGTTCTCATACTTGCTTTGTGTTTGATGATGCTACTGTCCAGCTTTCTGTTTGCATTTTCAGTGCATAATGGATTGGAGATTCTGAACAAGCTTATAGAACAGGCTTGTGATGCACTTTATTTTGGCCCATGAAAAACCCTTATTTTCAAACAGGAAATGTAAAATGTAAGTTTTCAGAAGTGTATTGTGAAATCCGCATTGAAAAATACAATACACAGTATATAATAAGCCCAGCAGCAGATGGTATATTTCCACTCCTGCCACTCTTGGACCATGCAGAGAATTTAAAAAGAAAACTTGCATCATTTCTTAAAGTTAGTAGAACCTTTTGTGAAATTTGGGTTAATAATGCATTTAGGATGCCGGTCCAGAATTGCACTGCCACTTTGAATAAATTCCCACTACAGTGCGCATGTTAGCATTCCAGCTCAAGATAGGTACCACTGTATTTTCAGTAGAACTTGGGCACACTCACACCACAGTTCCAGAACCTGGTGCCGGTATGCAAGTCCCTCGGCTGTCTTGACCTGGAACTTTTGTACCTCCTGGCCACTTTTGTCTCTCACTCTCACACCACACAACAGGAACTATGAGCTTTATGCTAAATAAGCATAGAAGACGCTATCACGTACTGCATTCCTGCCCCCCCTCCCCGTTCTCTAGCTAGTGTGGCTCTATGAAGCTACACCTGTTGCTTACCTCTCATTACAGCCCTTGTGTTGATCACCCCAGTTGACTCTCATCTGTTCCCTCATGTTCCCTGTATAAAGCATCCTTCAGTCCTGCATGCCCTAGTCTGGTCATTGACATTGCCCTTGAGAGTGCTCCATTTCCTCTGTTGCTAGTAGTGCCTTCTGTTCAATCGTATGTGGATTATTTCGTTGCCCTGTTCCTGTTTTAATAAACCCGTCTTTGTTCATCATAACACTGGCTCCTGCCTCCTTCGTTTTCGGACTGACAGAATTACCAGATTCCTCAAGCTGCCAAGCAGTGTTATAAGGGAGCCCAGCACTCTCAACACTTCTAGCTTGCTTTTTTTAGTTGTCTGCTTCCAGTCTCTCTCCCCAATCCTCCAGTATACGCACCCAGGTGGTGTGTGGATAATCCTCTCATTGACCCCCTTGGCAACTGTGACCTAGAGGCGCCAGAGGAGGAGAACCCACAGATGGCCCCGCCAGAGTGGATGCCTTACTGGTCTTCCTATGGCAGCAAGGTGGACCTGTCCATTCCACTGCACTCAAATCCTGCCGCTGTGCTCCACCTCCCACCCATCCAGTACTGCTCCAAGTAAGGCCTCCTACTCCTACATGGTTTACAGGTGTTAGGAAATCCAGGTGGGAGTGATTCGGAGCTATGGGAGCTAGTCTATGGAACGAAGGCAGAGGAGATGGAGCTGGTGGAGAGTTACCTGCTCGATGCTGAGAAGCGGGTGGAAGTCTTGCTGCTCATCCCTGACACTCCGGCAGACAGACGGAGATGCTCTTTAGTTCTCATCACTAAAAACGGAGGCAGAAACAGCTGACTGCTTCTGCTCCTGACACTGGTGAGGCCTCCTCTGCCCTACTTCCGGAATTGTCAGAGTATCTCCTGCCCTTGCACTGTGTCTGAGCCCTGACCCATCTCCCCAAAGCACTCTATTAGCTACTGCTACAGAAAGCAGATACTAAGGGGGAGGGTTGAGCTGATGTCCAACCCAGGAGACGCCACCCTGCCACTAGTGCCCAGCTCCGGCGAGGTCTCTGCCACTCTACAAGCTTCTGGCCCAGGTAAGGCTGCTACCTTTTAGCAAGTGCCCAGCTCTGGTTCTGCACTGACTGCTCCCACCCCGTGCTGCCTCCTGGATGACTCCAACTCCAGATTGTTGATAGCCTCGAGTCCAACCCTCTCCTGATCTCCAACCCAAGCCCAACCTGATCCCTGTTAAGCTCAGGCCTTCTCCTGAGTTGCCCACTGCTGGCACTGTTGAAATTATTCAAAAGTACATACATCAAATTTTTGGAGGCAGAAATGTGCAGATGTATTGAATACATGTATAAATGAGGTATAAAAATAATTCCATCTGCTCATTTTTTGTTCCACTACTTTATCTCTTTTTCAGCACTTAACTACACTTAACACTTTAACCACATAACTTCCAAATTAGTGCTGGTGCTTGTGATCAACCAATCAGCAAGTT
Source organism: Mormyrus proboscirostris (assembly GCA_026779585.1). Taxonomy (NCBI): domain Eukaryota; kingdom Metazoa; phylum Chordata; class Actinopteri; order Osteoglossiformes; family Mormyridae; genus Mormyrus; species Mormyrus proboscirostris. The sequence continues at coordinate 30,396,278 of JAODKF010000103.1, forward strand.
ATCATTGTTAGTATCATCCTCCCCAGCGTTTGAAAGAAAAGTACCTACTCTGGGGCAGATACTAAAAAGGGTTCCAGAGCTGCCTCTGAGGAACTATGACGTCACCTGACAGCAAAAATGAGAGTGCTATATATAGCTATATACCGTCTGTATAGTTGATCTTGTGGCTGTGCTCTATTTTTTCCCACACTTCTATGAACGGTTTGCATAACTAGCAAATAAATATTACAACTAAGGTGACCATATTTTGCTTTGCGAAAAACACCGGGGGCAGGATGTAAAAAGAGGTATGAAAGCAAATGCAGATATGCACACAGGAAGGATGGTGACTGTAGAAAGCAAATGTCAACATGAAACAATGAGTAATCCTGAATAATTTAGGCCATTTTAGGTCCCAAAAAACAGGACAAGTCTGGGAAAAACAGAATGAATGGTTACAATATTTACATGGCTGGATTATGGACCAGACCAATAGGGCTAGTGCCCTACAAGGACATGGCACATAGAGCGCAAGCTGACCACCTGGGGGCATTTTCCACATGTAGTAAGTTAACTACCAGGTCCCCCAACCCCCTGGCATATACATTGTGAGCTGACCACCTGGAGCACTTGGTACATATGATGCTTCTTGGTGCGTACAGTGCAAATTTAGAACAGGGATACTTCAGAGATTAAGTTGTGAGATAAGGCCCCCTGGGACCTCTGCATGCACAGTCAATCACACTTAACACCATTCTCCATACGCTGCTACATTCATTTCCAGTAAAATCAGCTCCCTCTGTCACAGACACAGGTCATTAATACTAGCTAGCTAACTTGTGAGATAATGTTAGCTAGTTCAAGACCTGACAAGTCAAAATATCTCTAGCAAAAACGTAAGTAGCGATGATTTAACTCCCTTGGCTCCAGTGTAAATGTGAAATATAACATTATATGTTCACATTGTTTATTAATTACAAGATACAGTATGTTAACATACATGTCCATGTACCATTAGCTCAGTATGTTGATGTGGTCATCATTCCAGCTAGCCAGTTATTAGTGTTAAGTATAGGGTCATTTGCGTAGTTTCTGTTGTCATTAGAATTTAAAAAGAGTAAACACAGTTGTTTGACAATAAATGGCTTCAGCCAACCACTAACCATGAGTGAAAGAAAAGTTTTTGTGTTATTCATATTCTCTGAAAAATGGTTAAGAAATTGTAAATTCTACCAGGGTATGTAAACCTATGAGCACAACTGTACTTGACTGAACATTTTCATGCTGTGTTGCCATAATTGTGTTGTTAATGTAAAACACGACTTTAGTAAAATTACCTCGATGTGTAATGCTAGCGCTTTAAATTTTCAGAAAAAAATAGCTAGTTCTAGATGTGACAAGTCACAACACAGCAAGCTACACAAAACATAACTAAGGTCTTGGTAGTACAGCAGAATCCAGACCCTTTACATTTTATATGCAATGTACCTGTATGTACCTCTCCAGCTCCTCTTTCCCTCCAGATGGCCATGCCAGGTGCCTCACTGGAGCATGATCTGGCCCAGCATATTACAACGCAGCAACACTTTCACTCTCATGCCTTCTCAAACTGCAGATCCTCCTGCAGTAGGCTGTCCTGATCCTTGATTGCATGCCCCTGTTACCTATGATTACTTAAAGCCTCTGGATACGGACTTCACCTTGAAGCTGGATGAAGCAGTCATGAAGCAGGATTTCTTGCTTAGCTGGATAACTTATCGGCTTCAACTGGCACTGAATGTCTGCAATTTTTTTTTTTTAAATTAAAGTACATTTTGGAGCTGGCAAAACAGCTGAAAGAAATCAGTGGCCATCCTGGGTAGTGTCAATCTTGTAGATATCTCTGCCTGGGATCTGGACAGGGTCTGATTTGCAGTTAATGGCTATTCTCTACAGGTACCTGCTAGCCATATGCTTCCCATGTTTCTAATAAAATGCCTGCATGTGGAATAGCGGTATCACAAAAAATGATGTTGATGAGAACAATAACAACTAGTAATGCTGTATATTTATGACTCCCTAATTATTTGCATGTCATTAATATGAAATATATATAGCTATATACCTATATTGCATAACAAACCATAATAACCTATATTAACATCACGTTGTTTCATTTTAACTATATCTGTGACTCATGACTCTCTTTATTAATAAGCCAGAAAACTTTTAAGAATGCATATCTTTTTTGACTGCAAAATATATATATTCTTTTGCTGTACAATTCTCATCTGAACATCTGCCTGGGACCGAGGCATAGTGCACAAGAAAGGGTGGACGACCCACTGGCGGCTTCCAGGAACAGAATGGGGTTTATTAAATAAAACACAAAACACTAGAAACACAACAAAACCAAAAGGACCATGAGGGGTTGAAAACTAAAGGGGATAAATAAAGACTAAAGAACAAAAACTGGCCAGGAAGCAAAATACACACCACACAAAACTTCTTAATACAACGCAACTCAATCACTATCTACAACAATCAACGAACCACTAGGAAACAGAATAGAAGCAGGGACTTAAATACAGAAACCAACACTGGGTAATAAGACTAACACAGGACAGGTGAGACTAATTAACAGAG
>JAODKF010000103.1:30398981-30415387 GCA_026779585.1 Mormyrus proboscirostris
CTAAGAACTAAACAAGGAAACAGGGAAACAGAAACCAACACTAGGGAATTACAAACAGGTAAAGACACAAGCAGGGGTACAAGGAACAAAATGAAAACCAACTACAAAATCAGACACCAAAACCAGAGAAACTCAACTGAAACACTAAGGCGCAGAAAACAAAAACAGAGGAGGTGGGATTTGAACACAGGACAGAAGGGTACACAGACAACTGGCTGCATAACGTGATGAGCCATGAGGCCAACAGAGAACTGGGGGAAAATAAAGACTCACATGAAGAACAGGATGACCAGCAACGCTTGCTGGCCAAACTGGAAAGGGACACAGAGTGAGACAACAGGGGCTGACCCTGACAGTTTTTCAATTGCCTATACGGAACAGTTCCAATCAATCTTTCTTTGAAACAGTAATGTGGAGGTCAAGTTTGCTTTTTATAATAAGGAAATGTTTTGGAATACAATACAAACCAAATTCAAAGCAATGTTTAAAAATAGATATACATTCTTCCATTACCAGGGTTATGGTATAAATAAATATATTCATAAGGTATTTAAAATTTATTACTATAACGAATTAATTTAGTTTCTTTTGATGTAACATGACAGCATAAGAACACAGCAATTAAACAGTATTAATCCAATGCCAAATGTATTATACAGGATTATATAAATAGTCATGCAAGGACTTTAAGGAGCTGTGAGTCTGTACCTCAAAAGTGTAAAGTATGTGTCTTGCCACAGTTATATGCTTAAATATGAAGGAGATCGAAGTAATGGAGCGCTGTTGTTGCTTCAGTGTTATGCTTCAAAAAGATAATGATAAATTGCATTATCAGATATGAAATATACCCCCAATGAAAAGTCCCCTCAAGTAAACTGGAAATCTTGTTAGACAAGATCAAAATGGAATTTTATTTAAGATTCTTTAGTTTTAACATAAAATTTGACACCAATGTCCACTCTCTCTATACTATACAGCGACATTAAAATTTATGGAATACAATAGAAACATTCGGAACACCAGCTACACTAGCACAGATGTTGTGTTACTGTAGGGTTAGAGTATATTATATCCAGGAGGAGAATATTATTTTCAAAAGAGACCTTGTGAAAAAAGAAAACTAACAGTCTCTGTACCTAAACTGGGATCTAAACTGGATGGAAATGACTTACAAGTACACAGTTATTTTAGAAAAGTTTATTTTTCTATTAAATATTTCCTCAAAAGTTTGTTTATTCAATCATTTATCTAAAATCCTGAATAGCACTATATGGACGTTGGGGAGCCAAAGGCATTCCTCATGGTCCCCTATGCTGTGCTAACAATATGTGCGCTTGGACTGCTTTATATGGCGAATACAAACAACGGAGCCAAAATCACAGTAGTTCCCATTGAGCTAAACTTGTCATGCTTCCATTTGTCTTTTTATATGTATGTATTATGATAAGTCAGCGATTGGCGTTCATTTTGCGCAGCTTAGCTGGCAAATTGTCCTCAATGCGACCTCCTGCCAAGGGGACAGGAGTGGGCAAGAGGACAGTGGGAAGCCCAGGCTGCTGCAGGTCCCCTGTGGACTGAGTCGTAGCACTAGAGTGTATATTGAATGCCTTGAGCTGCTGCTGCTGCTCTGCCTCTCCTTGACCCGGCACAGAACAGATACGTTGCAGCTGGAGGGGCAGATCGCCGGTGCTGCAGGCCTTCTCTGATTGGTGGGAGCTCGTCCCATGTGCCTGGCGCTGTGGGTCCTCTTTTCCGGAGCTCAACCGGTGTAGCTTCTTGGATCGGCCAGCCCTCACCCGCTCCTCCATGGTATTGATGCAATCCAGCGAGAATACACGCTCCCTCTGAACGCGACTGTCACTGAGAGTTGGTGTCGGCATGGGCGAATGCAGCGAAGCCTTCTCTTCAGTCTCCTTGACGCTGTACGATGGCGTGGGCACCTCGAAGGTGCTGTGGAACTGGGAGTAGTCCACACGAAAGAAGCCTTCCTCTAGGGACATAACGGGAAGGAAGCGGTGGCCCCACAGAACCTCGTCCTCAGTGTATGATGTCCTAGCCTGGCACGTCATACCTGACACAGGAAGACAGCAGCAAAAAAGACATTCATAGTATTTTGTGTATTTCATCACAGCTCTACATGCACCAGTATTCTAAGAGGACAAAAACCTAGTTAAGAGGTGCCACCCACATCTAGGGCTGGAAGATACAGTATGGCAACATATTTCTTCCCATCAGTTGATACTGATAGTTATCATGGTAACAATATGTCAAGTATTTATTTCTTTACTTAAAGGCTCCATTTTTGCTTAAAATTCCTTTAGAATTGCCATTAGAATCAGTACATGAAGGAGGCAAGAGCGTAACACTAGAAAAGGGCATAACACTAGAAAATGGCGTAACACTAGAAAACACCAACAGTCAGGGTTATTCCTGGGTTTTTTCTCTGACTGTCTTGCTGCTTGTTACAGGGAACGGGTTTGACATTCCTGGAGAGTTGTCACCCACCCATTACTGAAAAATAAAATGAGGTGTTCCATTTTTAACCAACACCGGACACGATTTGTCCCATATTTCTTCAGATGTAGTGGAAACACTTATTGTTGGTGTTTATGATTGCATTCTGTATGTTCCACTGGATGGCAACCCTCCAAAAGGAGAAATAAATTCACATTATTTCCAGATTTAGTTGGCACATGTTTTCAGCAGAGTTTACAGTATACAGCACCAGTCTGTTGTTTATCAGATTTTAAACTTCAAAAAGTACCTCCACACCGGCCTTGTCTTTTTTACCTTGTTTTTCCCCAATACTTCACCACTACTTGAAGCTCCCTCTGAGGGAGTGCTTCTCTCTTCCAGGATATTACCAAAACAATACCATCTGGGGTACTCTGCTAACTCAACTAGCCTCACTGAGCATTTGTTGGGCACAAGTGGTCCATTCTTAGAAGACTTCCATGTGATTGGTTGGAATTGTGTTCATTTCTATGAGTTGATAGGCGGTTGAATGCTGTCAAGTGATGTTCCTTATAGAGAGTTTATAAGTTTTTCGTCTGACATACCATTTAAATTTGATATTACTATAAGTTGATATATTGTTTATATGTTGTATTTCCCAGCCATAACCATGGTCAGCCAGGTTCAGAACTTAGGCTTATGACTATTCCTTCAACTAATCACAATTTCTGTTTTTACATCAATAAGAATAAAGTACTTTTTTCATTTCTGTTTGAAGTGTGATTGCTTATTGCATGTTACAGCTGTTACTTTTCTGGGAGAAGGATTAGATTTTGTTGTTAATGATGGCTTTCATTTTCCACTCATCTGGCAGCTGTCATCTCTCGTCAGGGTCTTCTGTCAGTGGGGGATTAAAAACAAAGCAAGGCTTCACCCAACCATAAAATGCAGTGTTCAGATACTTTGATAGCTTTGGAACAAACCTTGAAAAGTATCCGAGTAAAGAATATGCAACAATTTTGATTTGCATCTAATATATTAATCATCCAAGGTTTTGTTTTGTATTTGCACGATTCCCTATTTTCACTGGACTACAATTCTCACAGTACTCTTTATTCAGATCGTATATATAGATTTATTTATGTCTTAAAAGCAGGCAAAATGGAAAGCTACAGAAATAACAGAATTCTCACAGCATAAGCTGTACATCTCCTTAAGACCTCAAGAACAACCTTCAAGCCTCACTTCCCAGTCAATTCACTGGTCTTTCACTAGCATTTTCACCCAGACCTGTGTTAACAGCCACTGGTGAGTATTTGGCCCTTTTTTAGCAAGATGCCTTTCCATTACTGTTAATGGTGATGTCTCCCAGTTGTTTGATCTATACCACTGGCTTAGTTTCCATGTATTTGTCATCTGTGTTGATGGTTGCTGTCAGTTGTTTAATTAAGAAGTTTCCTACTGGAGGTATTCTTTTTATAACCATATGGCTGATGTATTAAAAGTATGGCACATGCTTTCTGTGCATACTCTTTATGTATGAGAACATGAGGACTACAGTCATATGAAAGCTGATTAGCTAGAAAGTGTGTATGTGTGTGTAAAAGTGTGTGAAACAGTAATGTCCAAGTCCAAATGTATTATGTTGTAATACATTTTTTCTACATACTCCCCAGTCGTTTTATATAACAATCATCCTGAAATTCATATTAAGACCTATAATTGAATTTGAAATAGTATTCCTGTTAAAAGAAACTGTTAATAATCAATAATCAACTACTTATTAATGAAGTGGTATAATTATAAAATATTATAGCTATTAGGATAGCAACTGATAACAAATCATAACATTATTATATTAACATACGATATTAGAATAGTTATTTTCTTCTATTTGCAATGGAGGAAGGTGAATACAGAATGAGGAGGGAGTGAAACATGAGGAAGGGGATAAGGGGATCTCTTTCCCCCCTGACACACACACTCACCAGTGGTCTCCACAATGCCTTCGAGGATGACGACGATCTCAAATTGTTCACTCATGAGGGAGCGCTGGGAGAGGTCAAAGAAGGGGCTTTTGGGGTTGATCTCATGGCAGATTGTGAGTGGAGACACCAGGAAAAGTTGATCTGCGCCGGTCCCAAAGCCCACGTCCAGCTCACACTGGTCCAAGGGGAGGAACTCACCTTCTGGAGTTTGTCTAGACTGAGAAACATATAACAGATCAATGCTTTACCAGTTTCATTCCCTTGGTGGCTAGAAATGAAAAATCTTTCAAAATATCCAAGTTATAGCACTGAGTTAACACAAACTGAACCAGGTTACACAAACAGGACCAGGTATATTTGTTCTATTGCATATTAACACCAACTGTGTTTCCATATGGCACAATGGTGAAGTGTTGCCAGAGAAAATGATCAGTGAGTCATGTGGGTGGCATGGTGGTGCAGTGGTTTATGCTGTTCCCCCATGTCCTTGTGGGGTTTCCTCTGGATTCTTGCCACAGTCTAAAAACAAACTAAGGTGAATTTGACTAAAGAAAATTCCATGTAGATGTGAATGATGTGTGTGCCTTGCAATGGGTTGGTGCCCCATCCAGAGTTATTCCCTATTTTGTGCCGGTAGCTTCCGGGATAGGCTCTGGACACTGGATGGATGAAAACACAATTCCGTTTCTTATAAAGACATATTCAGAAAAGGCTACATCAGGAGCACAGCATATGAAAAGCAACATATTGCTACATGGATATATATTGCACATCTGAGTCTGGGAGCTTTCTGAAATCTTTCTACAGATTTTCCCTCCCACCAGTGTCTCATCTTACTGTGCACTACAAATCTGTCTCATTTGGATAATCATTTACATTCCACACTGATGCTACGGCTGGGAAGATATCAGTACAGACTCCTTCCTGTGAAATATCTCACCTCACACTCTGTGAGTGCCAGGGTGGAGCTACGTGTGAGTCAGTGCACCATCTGTGGATTGGATATACATGGTATGTGCAGAGCGATCAGTTCCTCACATCTCTAGTGGGATTTGCAATGACAGATCATTTGCATGACCTTGAAAGTTTACATATTTGATTTGTTCAAAGGGAAATATAAGTTGTTCTTGATGATCTTCAGTTTTCTTGTGAAATTCCCATACCCATATCCTAATACTCTGAATGCTATATTAGATGCTAAGATCTTTGTTTTCCCATGTAACCATAAAGAATTATTAAATTATTCTCTTATGTTTCTTGTATAGCGTTCCTGAAGAAACAAAGATGTTCCAATTCTAGGTTGTAAAGTTGGAAAACTTGGTAACGCTTTACTTGAGGGGGCACAATTAACTTAGTAACTCACTTACTAAAGTGGGATCAGTACCAGCTGGAAGCAGAACCTTCCAATTTGAATGGTACAGCTATGTGCAGCACAGCAGATAAGGTTTTAGGGTTTAAACTCTGTAGGTACAGTATAAGGTTACAAAATTCTGGGAATTTTCAATTGGACACTTTCCCCTTGGAATTCACAGGAATACATAGGAATTAACAGGAATAAACTGTAAATTTGCTAAATTGCAGGTTAACATATAACAGGGAACTTAAAAGTAGTTGAAGAAAGCATTTTTCAATATGATCCTGGTTAAAACAACCAGATGTAATGTAAATTTAGTTGAACTTCTATTCTGCACTGTACACTTTAGCAGGACTATTGAAGCCACACTACTGCATTCGAGTCCAGGACTACATACAGTAAAGTATTGATGGTATTACTAGGGTAAATATTTGATCTATATTATTAAAGTTTAGCTAATAAATAGTTATACACAAGCAGTGTGTGGCTCAGTGGGTTATACATGCCTATAGTCAGAAGGTTGCTAGTTCAAACCCAGCCTCAGCATGTCACGGGGCTTTGAGCAAGGCCCTTAACCCCCAGCTCACTGAGCACTACTATGGGTGGCTGCACTTAATGGACAACTTACTCTACAAAGAGCAGGCTGAGGGAGGCATAAAAACAATTTCCCCACAGGGACAATAAAGTATCAATTATAAAAGGTGTTTATACAGTAGCAAACTAGCCAGTAAATCAGATATGCTATATGTAAGCTAGCTAATATCATTTCATTGACAATTCAGCCTTTGGGACCCAATTGCTGCACAATGCGAGATCCAACGGCCCGACTCAGCACATTTAATACAGACAAAACACCTACTATAGCCTATAAATAACAAACGCAGCATTCTATACATTAGAAAGTCATTTACTTCATATTTTTGCAGAATTAATTCACAAAAGTTTGCATTGCCTGCCTGATATTTCCAAAATTCCCCACCTTAACTTCCCATGTAAAACCTAGTACAGGTTATCAAGATATATCTATATACATTACAGCAATTCATCTGAAAAATGCCTTAAGGAACATTTCATTGTTAGATTGAATGACAGAGTGGTCTCTATCTGACTGCACAGTGTAATAGACAGCATTCAGACACAGGCTGCAAGCACACCACAGCATCACCTTTAGCAGATTGTTAAGCAGATTGGGACTCCTGTTTCTTCAAAGCTGATGAACTGGAAAGCGTTGTCTCCTGACACTTGGCTAATACTGACCCGCTGTTGTATGAGCAGGGCAGATGGGAGTCCTGCAGAGGAGACTGCTGAGCATCTATATAGACAAAGAGCACTGGAAACTAAATACCAAAAGTATCAAATTCTCTCCTGTGTTGTTGTACTGTATTAATGTGTTATTTCATGTATTACGTGTATGGGCAATGCTTTATTAAATAATGCACATTATGGTGATGAATAATAATACATTTAACATGCAGGTACTTCAGATTCAGCCGATGCTACTAAAGCCTGCAAGGTCACAGGCGATGACGGTCTGTTTCCTGATGTTCGGGGAGTGTGACTTTTTGTGTTTTCCTTGACAAAGAAATGAAAATCCTGCGGACTGAAGTTAGCTGAATGGTGCAAAGTTGAGGGAAGCATATTATTTACACTCCCAATATTGCTTTAAATTCATGCAAAGATTGTGCCAAGAATCTGTCCTGTAAAGTAAATCCTGACCATTAGCATGCAATATATCCCAGCACACCCACTACACTTTATGATATCAGAGTACGGAAGACTGAATCTGAACGGCTTCTCTAGTATACCTAGCACAAAGAGCCAGGAAAAAAATGAAAAGTTTTATGTTTTAGTATCAAAACAGCAGTATATCATCAGTCTCATCTAATTTACAGGGGTACTGCTGCAGCCTGCATCTGTCTCTGCTGAGAAAGAAAAGAGGAAGGCAAATGGCTCCTGCAGGTACAGTGCCTTGCAAAGTTTCAGAAAAGGTATGTTTATACTGACAGATCATGTGACACTTAGATTGCACACAGGTGGACAGGTTCACTAATTATGTGACTTTTGAAGGTAATTGGTTGCACCAGGACTTTTTAGTGGCTTAATGGCAAAGGAGGTGAATACATATGCACATACCAATTTTCAGTTTTTTATTTTTTAAAATTCTTTTATATATATATATATTAATTTCACTTCACCAACTATGCCAAGGGGAGTGAATACTTTTGCAAGGCACTGTATGTTTCAGTTCCCATCAAGCACTGCTTCACCAGACGTAAAGCTAAAGCAGCACATCTCAGCTGCCAATGAGCCTGTTTTGGACTCATTTTGCTACAAAACAGCCACACTCTCAATATGCAATGAGTGACATATCACCGCCCAAATGAAATTTGCCCCAGAATAGATTGGTGCTCCATAGAAAATGTGCAGCAGATAGCATCATGCTGTGAGAACTGTGATCTGTGCGTGGTTAATTATCACTTAAAACCCATCCAAAATTCCGAAGGCACAACAGCTAATTTGTTAATGAAAATATCATCCCAAGTTTTTCTAGTACATACAGCCAAGCTAAACCCTGCAGTAATCAAATTTCATATTAAGTCAGCCTCGGCACATCTGTGGGTCCTTGAGCAAGGCCCTTAACCCCCAGCTCCCTGGGTGCTGCTACAGGTAGCTGCCCTTCGCAGACAGCTTATGCTACGCTCACACTGCGAGCGGCGAGAGTGCCAAAGCGACCGGAAGTCATTCATTCTCTAGGGTAGGGAGTGTTGGGAGGCGTCAAGGAGCGGCGTGGCACGTCGCGATGTGGGTGGCGGGAGCAGAAGTTGAATCCCAGTCAACTTGTCAACTTTATGGTAATGAGCTGTGACGCGGTTGGGCGGCAACCAATGGGAATGTAGAGATGCTCCGCTAAAGAGAGTGCTGCAGAACATAAGCGTATAAACTTTTGTTCCGACTCAACCGTTCCTAGTCACAATGGAGGAGAGATTTATTATTGCTGTGGCCGGGTACCCAGTTATATATGATGTGTCTCTGCATACAAGGACATAAATAAAAAAAATGACATGGACCAGAGTGTCCAAACAATCGGTGTTCCAGGTGAGATGGTGCATAATATATTTTTTTGTTAAAAAGGAAGGCGATCAGTAGTAATTTTTGTGCCATAGCAGAGAAAACAGTGCAAACTGTCGGTAATGTTAAACCTATTTATAGCATTAGTGTTTGTCAAAACATAATTGTGTGTTTTAGTAGAATTGTCGTGATACATTTTAAGTACTATTTATGTTAACTAAAGAAAATAATGATATTGCATTAAAATATTAATGGCATTAAAAATGGCATTAAAATATTAAGCGATAGCACATGTATAGCCTTGTCCCCGCCCACTCTATGACGTCACCGGCGTTGGCTAGCGTCGCGTTCAGGGCATATATATATGACTCCTCCACAATGGAGTAAAATATCAATTAAAATTCATAATTAGTTAATGTTTTGTGCTGCTGTAACATATTGAGTCATCTTTACCTTCAAAACAGCAGAGGCAGACATTTCATTATCAGTGTAAGACGGGGGCAGGTATTTGGCATTTAATGATTCACTTTTAACATGCCACTTAGGGCCAGCAAAGCTGTTGGTTGTGAATCACTGTGGTCAAGAGTCTTTTATATTGTTCCAGTTCTGGCAGCACAACTGCTAAACCAACAGTGTCCTGACCATCTGTAAACCAGATGCAACCTGGAACCAGTCAATCCGGTCTGTCGTATTATAAAAACAACAACAAAATGCAGTGTTTATATACTAATCAGTCTCCAGTATACTGAGGAAATTTCAAATTGCTTTATAAACAAATGACACATTAAATGAAATGAAATATTATTCAGAAAGTGTTGATTCATTGCCAAGTAAATCGAAATACATCAGTGACAGCAAAAATAAGTGTTTAAACATTGTACAAAATTGCTTTTTTCTAGCTGTCAGCTTTTCTTTGATTTAATACAAACAAAAAAGCACATATTTTTATTAATGTAATAATACATTATAAATATGCCTTCATAAAGAAGACCTCTTCCAATACTGCATTGCTAACTTTTGAAAAAATATTATTTTGTCAGCTTTGTCAAAAGACAGAGAAAATAAAATGATGTTTGACAAAGTGAATTTTATCTAACACACTTAGCAGGTCTTTCATTTAAATAACATTTACACCATTCACACCTCCTACCCTTTGCTCTAGGCTTTCAGCTGATAGTTGGGCCACATTTTGTTAAACATGAGGGGTCAGATGCTTTGGGTATAAAACACATAATCGAGGGATCATGTAATGAAATATTTAGTTTTCCAGTTTTATATTTCCTTCTTGTACTCTGACTCAAAACAGCGTCATCAAACAGGCAGAGCATAAAACTTAATAGTTCTTCAAATATGCTATAGGATTGTTTTACATAGTAATTTAAATTTCCCTAAGAAGGAATCTTTTCAATTTAAATTCTGAATTTCTAACAATAATAGCATTTTGTAACTTGTCATGACCTGCTCGTCTGATCCTCCTGTGTGCCCCTCGTTACCTCGTGTTAATTCCAGATTGTGAACACCTGTGTCCTGTTATTTCCGCTAGTCTTGTGTATATTAGTCCGCGTTTAATGGCTTGTCCACATGTACACAGGTATTTTTTTAATGTACCTTTTTCTACACGTCTTGGGCTTTTGTCCACACATAAACGGTGTCTTAGGTCACTGAAAACTGAGCTTTTGCAAAACTCCATCCAGAGTGAAGATTTTAAGAAACTCCCTTTTCAGGGTCGACATACAGACAAGGAAAACAGAGTTTTTGGCTCGAAATGTCACATTGTGCACCATTGTCCACTTTGTTTAACGTCAGAGCGTGCGCTGCTTGCTGTATACATTAGGCGAGTTTGAGCAATGGCGCACTTAGCCGAAATAGTGCTTGTGCTAACCTTGCTGACAGGCCTTCTTACATGTTATAAATGTTGAGTCACTCTTGCATTATATTGATCAACACAGGCGTCGGAATGTGCAGCATGGTTTTCAACTTAACAGGACTGGCAATTAGGCTTCTGATTGGCTAACATGGCAGTACAGTTAGAATTATAATGCCGTCAGTTGGTTTGGCATGCATTTTAGGGGTTTCACGTGGATGGAAATATTTTAGAAGACAATGTTCATGTGGACCGGGATTTTTTTAAAAAAAACAGAGGAGGAAAAACACTGTTTTAAAAAATACCCGTGTACGTGTGGACAAGGCATAAGTCTGTTTCCCTAGGTCTGCCATTGACGTGGTTTGCCGGGTGTTCCCCTTTTTGCTGTTTTGTCCACATTAAACACCGTCCTGACTGCTTCCACAGCTCTCTTGCCTGCTTCTTCGCTTGCCCTGCTGACTGGTCATCACATAACTACTGTAGTTCGGAAATTATTAGAGTGCAAAGTGGGACATGAGATTTAAGGATGTAGGAGAAGTAACAGCACCACCATTAGGTAACTTGCAATACTGCAATGGCGAGTAGTGTATTTTTGTGGAATATGTCCTATATATGGCAGGCAAACCTTGATGATAAAAAAGTGCACAGCAAGTGCTGGGGTAGATGCCAAATTTTAAATTGATTTCAAAAAGGTGATCCTTTGCAACTTCAGAATGAATGACAGTTTACTTTGGCAATATTCATTCTAAATGTATTCTGCTATTACAGGCTGGGTGTGTTCACAGGCTGTGCACTCATATTTCAAATCACATGGATATGTACTCAGAAACAAATAAAACAAGCTGAGCACATCTGCTGTGTAATTTATTCATTTAAAATTTTCTGAATTTTTTGGTCTATTTTGAATTTTCTATGGCAGAGTGCAATGGAAACAACACAATCAACATAAAAGGGCGACCATAGAGTCACTGGCCCACACCAAGTTCAAGTTTCAATATGCAGTAGTGATGCTGCATCAGATTTCAATAAACAGTATTATACTAGAATTCATAGTAATGACATTAAAGAGCACCATGAATAATGAATGAAGCTCCAGAAGCAATTGATGTTTTCTTTGAGCCAGACATAAGGTTAGTACCAGTCATATGATTTGTTCCGATCACTTACAAGGTCATCTCCACTCTTAAAACATGTCTGTAAACATTAATTTTACCTATGAATTGTTTTGGCAACATTTTCCATATTGACTTTCTACTTTACAATAGCATGCCATTATTATTTTACAATGAAACTGTTTTTAACCAAAGTGATTAACCACTGCGTAACATGTGTTTTTATAAGATGAGTTTACCATATGTCTCTATTAAGGCTCACATTACCCAGAAGACCTGTTTTTCAGGTGATTAAGAGAAGCTCTCATCAATACACAACCTTATTCTGACTTGAAGCTCAGCTCCATGTTCACACTGGTATATGGCCACTGTAGGTGTAATTGCTCATGGTGTTTATATTTTTATATTCTGTTAAAGTAAGAATTAAACATTTATTATCCATGATGCACTGTAAATTTCATTGTACATTGTGCAATGACAATAAAGCTATTACTTACTTAATGGATGTGTATTCTGCATGGAGGTCAAGACAATAATTGATATAGATATATGTTAATTAGCATCAAATTCATTTCACAAGTTTTAAGATTATACATCATGGCTAATTATTAACAGGCATTATAAACTTTTATAAAACCTTAGATTCAGATTTTATGAAACCTTTGATTCAAGAGAAACAAGAGTATAGTGGGGGCTTTAATAATAATAATAATAATAATAATAATAATAATAAATTTATATACGGAAATGTATTCAAACTAACAGCAAGTTGCTTCTTAGATTTTTGTCCTTTACGTTTTGAGTGTACTGAGTATTTTGCAAATGCTTCCATAAAAGAAAACCATTTGTTTTTTTTTGTTGGTTATGAATTACAATTGCATCAACTTGCATGCCATCCTGTAAAACGGTTACTTATTAATGTGCGATATACATTCACAGTCTAACAACATTAGTGGTCTTGCAGAAAAATAGCCTACGTGGTTATCAAGGCGTGTTCTTTACTGTAACGGATCAACACATAATTTTCTTACCTTTATAAGTTTGCACCTAATTTGTGCGGACACCATATGGCTGTTTCTTAAGTTGCCAACTCTGAACATGAGGCAGAGTTTGCCGTCGCGTTGCGAGATGACAGCGTCCTGGCTGAACATGAGAGTCTCGGCGCGCTTCTTCGGCTGGGACATCTTGATGAACATGCAGCCTATGAGGAAAGCGTCCACGATAGACCCTAACAATGACTGGAACAGGAAGAGAATGATGCCTTCTGGGCACTTCTCTGTTATGTAGCGGGAGCCATAACCGATGGTGGCCTCTGTCTCAATGAAGAATAGAAATGCTGAAGGGAAGTTGTAGACATTGGCGACACAGGGAGTATACGATTGATCGTGGCCGTGATTAAGGTCCCCCCTAATGTAGGCGATGACCCACCACATAGAAGCCATGACCAGCCAGGCGATGGTGTAAGTCAGTATAAATATGAGCAAGTTCCAACGCCACTTCAGATCCACCAACGTAGTAAAAAGGTCTGAAATGTATCTGCTGGTCTCCCCTCCCAGGTTGCCGTGTTGAACATTGCAGCGGCCGTTCTTCTCTACGAAGCGCTGGCGCTTCTTTTTGGCCGGCGCTGAGTAGATCGCTCCAGTGTTGGTGTTCACAACCTGATAATCCTCTCCAAATTTCCTCCGTAGCGCGGACATAGTTACGAAAGTAATTGTGGGGCAAGGAAACGTCCCAGTTATGTAACAGTCGGTGATTCTATTGGGTAAAAATAGTAAAGTTTAATTTGTTTTTAAAATCCATGGGCAGCTTTTCGTTCAGATCTTAAGAAATAAGTAACAGTGGATGTAATCGAACACCTTAGTTACGTCGATGGGTAGATGAGTGCTAATTGAATAAGAAAAAGCTGTTTAAAATATTAAGCCGCAAAATTCCTTATTTTCTATCAACTTGGAAAGGAGCTGTTTTGTGATCGCTGAAAACATAATTTGGAGAACGAATTTCAGTAGTAATTAAAAATGAACAGCATTTAATATACAGGGTGGTGAAGTTGCGGGGCACCTGTCCCCTGTTCGGGTACTAAGCAGGATCCATATAACGGGATGCTCGTCCTCCGTCTGTAGATGCAGTACTTGCACTGGCGTGCTAGACTGCACGAGAATCCAAGGGATATGTGCACTCCTCAGCAAGCGGCTATGAACCGTGAGTAGAGGAGAGTAGGTGGGAGGGTTACACATTTTACCGTGTTCTTCAGCCAATCAGGAAGGACCGAAACAAAATAAAATATGCTGTGACACAAGCACACACACGCACACACAGTAAGGAGGTGTTATGAGTGCAAAAAGCATGCCTAGATATTTTAGTAGATGCATATATATATAAAGCTAAGCTACGCTGTTGCTGTTATTTTGCTTGATATTTTATTACACTTCTTATTGAAACTGCTACTATAGTGGCATCCATAATACGGATTTTGGTAACTTTCGTAATAGTTTCGTATCTTTGTTTGCTTCTATGTTTTATAGCAATACAGAAAAATAATTTTGTCAATGTGGGACGACATTGGCTACACACTATACAAAAAGCAAGCGAAGAATGGAAAATAGCGAGAGCTAAAATAGTCGCTTACCCGAACTTTTAGAGCCACCTGCTGGAGAATATTTGCAAATGCTTTCCGTGCCACATTTCACTGTACAATACACGGGAGTGCGGGCGGATGTTCCAGTAGTTCACTACAAAAATTTAAAGACATTTGGAATATTTTGTACCCTCCCCCCTGACTTGGAAATAGGCTGCTGGGAGATGAGTGTTATTTCTTAAGAATTTGATACAGTATCGCCCTAATGATACTCAAATTATCTGGATTTGGTATATGTAATGATTTCATTTTACTAAATTATGGAATGTAAACAATTTTTGATTATAATGCAAAAATCCAATTCATATTACTTATGCTTGGTAACATAATCTTGGGCTGCCATTCTATGAAAATCTGGTGTACAATTGAAGTTTACCCTGCATATGGCCAGAAGTACTGTATGTCGGCAGCGACTTGTCCAACATCTAATTATGAGGATGATCCTCTCTGTGATATGCAGTACTGACACAGGAGGCAAACCCCGAAGTGCAGTAGCCAAAGGTTTTAATAATAGAAGCTTGAACAGTCAAAACCAAAAGGGAAATCCAAAAGAATAGTCGAGGTACGATCAGAAGTTGAGCACCGGGAAGGTCAATCCTCCACGTATGGATGAGACGTGGGGACGACGAGGGAGAAGGAGCAGGATCGTCAGGGCAGCAGGACCGGTCAGGTGGAATCAGGTAGGTCGGAGGGGCGAGGAGCAAGCAGGGCAGGATACGGCAGGCAGGACAAGCAGGGGAGACACAGGCAAAACAATACTTTGCACAGGTTTCTGGGATATGCCGGTTTAAAGAGAAGCGCTACTAGTTGCCAATTGTCTATCGGCGCTCGGCCCCGCCCTTGTGGGCGTGACACTCCCTTTATTACTACCAAAGCCTCAGCATTTCAGGAAAGGTTTTCCATTAGATGCTAGAACATTGCTGGTGGGATATGCTACCATTTAGCCTGAGTATTAATGATCGGTGTTCAGGTCCCTTTCTGTGCATTTCCGTGGCCTACCACTCGGATATTTTCACTTCACAATCACTTCACTTGCGGTTGACCGGAGCAGCTCAAGTGGGGCATAAATTTCGAGAACTTACTTGTTGGAAAGATGGCATCTTCTTGTGGTGCGAAGTCGCTAACCTCTTGTATACGACCATCCTTTGTACCAAAAATTTTTGTTGCTGGCTCAGTGCCTAATACCTGTGTCAGTAATAGGTGTGGCTTAATTAGCTAGGTCCTCTAATTAATAGGGATTTCCACTTCCTTTTGGAAAAATATCATGCACTAAACCATTTATTTTCTGTAGTTTTATAAATTGTCCCCATGTAATTCAACAGTATGTTATGCATGACACAGCTATGGTTGGTTTTAGAATACAAATTCTTAGACATTGTTCTCTTTTTACAGAAGACAGTAGTAGTAGCATTGTACTGATTTTAATTTGCTGTATTTTATTTTTCATATGGCAAAATAAGACCATTTGATATGCTTAATTTATAATAATAATTGAACCTTTATTGTCCCTGCAGGGAAATTATTCTTATGTCTCCGTCAACTTGCTCTTTGTTTGAGCAAGCTGTCTGTGAAGGGCAGCTACCTGTAGCAGCGCCCAGGGAGCTGGGGGTTAAGGGCCTTGCTCAAGGACCCGCAGATGTGCTGAGGCTGGGTTTTAACTGGTGACCTTGTGATTACAGGCACACAGGCTTAGCCCACTGAGCCACATGCTGCCCCCCAATATATGTGGTTTACTCTTGCCAGGAGCCTATGAAACAGCGAAACAGTATGTTCATAAAAAGTGTTCCATTCTGGAATGTATTATCTTTGTTGTATGACATGGGGTGGCTCGTTGGCCTCACACAGGGATGGATTACGGACCGGGCCAGCAGGGCCGCTGCCCAGGGGCCCTTGGGGTGCAGGGGGCCCGTGGGGCCCCTAGCCCAAAACA
>JAODKF010000103.1:30445263-30459868 GCA_026779585.1 Mormyrus proboscirostris
ACTCCAAAAAGGGTGGGTATTCTGAACTGCCGTTTGGCACATAAGCGCAAACAACAGTCAGGACCCGTCCCCCCACCAGAAGGCGAAGGGAGGCTACCCTCTCGAGGGACTATTTATTGTAATACAAATGTTTATATTATTTGGTTTATGTTTATATGGAAGAGTGTTGGTGGCCAATATATGACCTCCTATGCAACCTGTTTTCTCATATACCTTTGTAGTAGCTTATGCATTGCTTACACTGATATATGTGCATGTTCCAAAAATGCAGACACTCACATTTTTCTCATTGTACAGAATTGCAGGAGATGATCATTTCCAAGTTAGAGTTATACTTTGAGATCATAGAGGGCAAATTTCCTCTCCAGTTGATTATGTTGATTATGTTAGCTAGAGATACAGCACCTTCCCTTCATATTGGAAAATCAATATGTCCTCCATATTACAGTGGAGAGTATTGTAGCAGTGATAGCCAGTTAGTTCTGTTCACAGAATTCCCTTTCATGCACTGACCTTCAATAGAGAATAAACGGTTATGAACTTTCATAATCTTTTATTTGCTCTCACTTGTGTTTGCTAGCTCATAAATTTCTTTTGTTGACTTGCTCAAGGTAGTGCTCAGGATCATAGAGGGATTTTTTTCAGAAGCCAAGAGATAACACTTTTACGACTTCTAAAACTGTTTAATTTACATATCTTTTTATATCTGTTTTATAAGAACAGTCTCAAGTATCAGTCTCAAGTTTCAATGTTTAAATTTTGTTGAGCAATTCACAATATTCATTTTAATTCCTTCACATTCCTAATAAACAAAAAAATTAGCCAAAATACGTACATGTATGCAATTCACTTTTAGACCACTAGATGGAAATGATGGTGCTCACGTATTACTGATTGTCCTATTAACTTCTACTGTGAATTATTACTCAGATAGAATGATTAATATCTGAGCTGGAACAGAAATCAGCATACCCTGTAGGTTTGAAAGACTATATTTGTGAAAGACAGATGATAATGATAATAAATATTATTTATTCCCTCTATTGTTATATTTGTAGCACAAATGGCAAGGCTTATAACTTTTCTTTGTCACACATTGTTGTCCAAAATGTTAAGTGTAGAAACCATGGGAAACCCGATAAAGTCCCAGCCTTCTCAATCAGCAAATTGCTCTACTAAAATATTCACCTTGAATAAATTGTCCACACAATATTTGTTAAGCTTCGGTATCAGCATACTGCTGTGGAATACGTTTGCTTAGATTAAGTTTTCACTTGGTGTGCCATTCGTACCACATAATACCAGTATGATAGACTGAACTCTGTAAATATAGATTTTAAGATTAATAATTGTTCCTTGAATCTCCTTATCCCAAAAGTAATGTGTGATATGCTGTGAAACTGAACAGCTTACAATTGCTTTACCTGTCATACAAACTGTACCGGAATTCATATACGTCCAACAGGTTATGGCAATTTGGCATAAATTGCCTGAGATTTTTAAATTGGCTTTAATCAAAATTTTAAATTGGTAATCCAGTCCTTCAAACCACTCAGCACAGATTTTATGGAATTTGTTAGTACCTGTGAATAGGAGTGATGGCTTGTTACATTACAAAAATACATTTAAAATAATAAAGTTTAGAAATGTGTCTGAGATCAATTTTGAAAAACTATAGACCTTATTATCTGGGGTAGTTACCTTGCCCAGCTTTTTCAAAGTATTTAAACCTTGCTTCATCAGTATTACTGCTCTGAGTCACATATTCTACATTTTTTGTGCCAATGGTGGACCATGAACCTGAATGACAATGCTCTTGTGTAGTATATGTGTTAATTGTCTTTACTTCTCAACATGCATTTCCCCAGGCCATCATAGGTGGCAACCAGGGGGACTGTGGTTGTCGGTCTAAGAGACTTAAAGTAGGACTTTTGTTCAGCACCACCTAATGTTTCTGGTGATATTTTAACAGCCTTATTCTATTTATAGGTAGACTAATTGTTAGAAATATGTTTGAATGTCACCTAAGCCATTTCCTTGTTTTCCAGATGGTACTGTTTGTTTTCACCTATAAGGTCTGTTAAATGAGCATAATTTTGCTATGTAAATATTCTGAGAGAAATGGTAAGCAGATTACTACATCTATTAATGTGGCACAGTTTATAAAATATATAAAGTTAATATATTTTGAATAACTAAAATATTTACAATTTTTTTAATTATTTAAAACTGAATTAAAACAGGATATGAATTTCCAGCCGCAGAACATGTCAGCATTACCCTACCCTACTACAACTTTATTATTTCTGACTTATTCATTATGTTAACCGCTGTCAAGATCTTCTGTTGGTGACTTGATTCACAGTCACGTGGCAACTAAACCACTTACAAAACAAGTTATTTATTAAAAAACATACATAATTAAATTAATAAACAAAGTTGGTACAAAAGATGTACCATTAATTACATTATACAGGAAAGCATAAAACTGTCTTGTAATATATTCCTAAAACAGTGAACATTTCACTTTTATATTTCATTACAATACACATTTCATAAATAAAATAAATAAATCATGACGATGCTTTGATGATGTCATTGATCCCCGTGAGGAAATTCTCTCTTTGCCCACAGCACAAACAGGCCACCTGCAGCAGTGCCCATGGAGCTGGGGGTTAAGGGCCTTGCTCAGGGACCCAAGGACATGATTATTCTGCTGAGGCTGCGCTTGAACTGGTGACCTTCTGATCACAGGCACAGCGACTCAGTCCCCAGTTGTTTATTAGGTTCCGTCAGGTTGATATTCCGGGTGACCACATCGGCAGCATTTATACTGTGCATGTTTGCCAAGACCTTTAATGGTTCCATCTTTTAATGGAAGATGGGTGGATGTATAGATCCCCATCTCTTATTTTCTACCCTTGTAGATGTGAAAGGCACAATGTGCATGATCTCAGAGTACACATACAGTACTGCCATATAAATTCAAGTGGACTTTGCTACTTTACTGCTCAGCCTAGTCTTTCACAATTATGCTTGGTAATCAAGATATAAATCACTCAAAAAAACGAGTACTTAAGTTTCGGTATTCAGCTACAGCTAAGTGTCAGTTTTGTTAAATACTCTTTGGCCAACAGACCTACAGTGTGTGTGACAAAGATTTTAGGCTTTTTTTCACAAATTTTCTGCGGGTCTAAGTCTGTATTTTCATTGAAATTGCTTTAAATGTGAATTTAATGATGTAATGTTAAAATGGATTGGGAATTATGCCAGTTTTTCTGCTGATATGAATTGTTTATTACAGGAACTGTTACATGGGGAGATGGAATATTAACACAGTATTAATAATTAGTAACAAATTTGCCACTGTTTAATTTTGATGGAATGCATTCAATTATTATTAACTGTTCACGATTACATTTATCATCCGTTTCTGATGGTGAAATTACTAAGGATTGACATTGACTTGAAATGACTTGAGACTTGACTTGAAGATTAGGACTTGTGACTTATTTGTGACGTGCATATGTGACTTAGTTACATATATATCATATATATATAAATCATGAATCGATCAAATTATAAGTAGATCTAATTATAATGCAACCAAATGACGTTGTCAAGGAATTCTGAGAATTTCAATATACTGTTACACCCATTGCTGTTATGGATGACGTCTTATCAACTGGACACATTTGCAAAACAAACAGATAATGTGTAATTTATGAATATGTGTAATTTATGTAATGTTTGTGTAAAGACATTAACAGTAGTTAATAATAAATACACAAGAAAGCATTTCAAAAAGATGGTCAAAATTAGTAATCTCGTTAAATTACACGGCTGGATTCATGTTTAGTTAATGTGTTACACTGGTTTATAGTTAAATATGGTTTGTAGTTAAAGATGAATCAAGCTCTTGGAAAACAAAGGGGGCGTGAACATTGAAGCAGCTAAGAAGGTCTGAAAGAGACCAGCACAGGAAACACTGAGGAACAGTATGAATAGTTCTCATATTTCCAATCCCTTTCATGATCCTTTAAGGCATTTACAGTATTCTTATTTTATAGTTTTTAAAATCACAGTCAACATTTAATTAATCCCATAAATACCAGCTACCAGCTGGCAAATACTAGCATAAATACCAGCTGAAACTGATCTAATGGATGAATATGAAACTTCATCCATCCATTCAACAAGCTATAGATGGATGTGGAGTGATTAAAAGTGAGTAACATTAACGAACAAGGAAGTGAGACAAAAACTTATACTGAAACATTCTATCTGTAGTTATATCTCACTTGTTTATAAATGTTTATATAGCCCTGTTTCCATGAAGTTAAGTAGCCTATCTGAAAACATCACAGTTACCGTAAAGGTACAAAGTATGTTTAACATGATGTTTTATGGCAAAATAAATGCATGTGTTTCACAAAGTTAATACATGAACTATGCCAGTAAGCACCACCCAGGAGGGAGTGGTCTGGCGTCAGCTGCTCAAGTGCTCAAAACCTTAGCTTGAAACACCTGGACCTACTTCACATTTCACACGATAAGAAATAGGAGACGATCAAGGAGGAATTTGTCACAGAGAGTAAAAAGAAACTGAACAAAACAACTGCTGATTTTTCTTATTTAGTTTTTCTTTTTAAGAATAAAGGTTTTGTAAATTATTTGCTTTTTTCTGAATTATGAATACCTTAATGCTCTTATTTCACTTTGCATTAGTAACAACGATTCACGGACAGACCGATAATACAGGTAAGCATAAATTTTTAACCAATATGAAACTGAACGGGCAAAGAAAGGACAGAAAAAGGAATTGTCAAAAGATTGCTTTACATTACATGGTTATCACCAAATTTAAAATCTACTATGTTATTGTATAACATTTTCTGCATGATTAACCTGTTATTTAGTGATCACCTTTTTTGCATGGATCGGCCTAGTTAAACTAGCTCTGGCTTAAGTCATCCCTACATTAATGGGACCTAGTCGACAGTACTCCTAAATGGTGGTAGAAGGTCTGTGTGTATATGTGTATTATGTATATATTACATTGTGGGGACCAAATATTCTCCATAATGTGATAAAAACCTTTTGACGTTGTGCGATCCATTTTTCAGACCTCCACAAAGACCTGTCACTGCAATCAAAAAACTAAAAATTGTAGCAGTCTCAAATTTTGATTACTTATGGTTAAGGTTAGGGCTGGGTAGGGGTTAAGGTCATCATGTTTAGATTACATGTAGAGTCCCCACAAAGAAATGTTTACAAACCTGTGTCTGTGTGTCTTGGAAGGGGGAGGGGGATTACGAGCACAGTTTCGTAACAATGACTACAGTCCACTTAGAGTTCCTGAATTTGAAAGCTAAATCTGAGCCCATTTTGAGACCTTTGACCATTTCAGACATACGACATAAATACTCTGCCATTTGTGGGGGGCCATCATAATTCCATTAGGTTATTTGTTCATTTACTTTAATCTTATTAAACTTTTATTTGAGTAACTATTTCAAACTTTCAGGCAGTTCAAATAAGGCAAAATAAGAATGTCCTTCATTACATTTTAACTGATCTAATATGCATTTGAATAGAAATAGAAAAAAAAATAATTGTAATGTATAATTTTGCTCAAGTGCAAAAGTAATTATTGAAATGAATGATTAATTTTAGTCAATCAATACAAGCAAAGCAACAATGTTACTATTAACCACATGGCTTTACTTATCAAGGAATATTGTTACGCTTCGCGGCAGGCGAGCAAGCAGGCAGCAGCGAAGGACGAGGCTGACAGGCAAGATCACAGGCAGTGAGGGTTTAATGAAGGGCGGACAGACAGACGGCAACCAAATATTACTACATCAATGACGGATCTGGGGAATACTGACACAGACACGGACTAAATACTCAGGACAGGCTAAACGTAACAGGTAACAGATGATAATCAGGAATAAACACGAGGTAACGAGGTGGGCGTGGCACACAGGAGGATCGGACGAACAGGTCATGACAAATATGTTTTATGCACATATGTGTTTTATACATAATTTGAGATGGAACACTGAGTCCATCTCTTTAAATCATAATCTACAGAAAAAGCATTATGATCTTCATAACTACAGGGATTATTGTAGCTTGTTAAACAAAAAAGCATGTGGTCACAGATTTGATTTAGCAGTGGATTGTTTAATCCACTTTTAAATTTGATCTGTCTCCATGGCAATGAACTCTTACGTTACTGCTGACTGAGCACTGAGGAAACTTTCTTGATCATCAGCATCAGTGGGTATAATCAGTGAAGCATGCTTTGTTTCTAAAGGACCAACTCCAGTCCTTGGCTGACTGTCAGATTGCAGGTTTAAAAGTGTGATGTTCTTCTGACCTTTTTTTCTCTGCTGCACTGTTACCTGAATTTTTGTTAATTCAGGTAACGATATATTGTGATTATCATATTTAGACTTTTATTAGTGAGGTGTTTGACAAGTGAGGAAAAACTCCCAAGGACAGCCTGTATCTGAGCTCTGCCATATGCTCCTTTGCTGACAAATACTGTTCTGTATTGACTGGCCAAAAAAAGTCACGGTTCAGGAACTGTCAAGTCATGCTGCAGGGAGCATGAGGGAACATTTTCACACATGAACTGAGTACCACAGTCATTATCCTATTGAAAGTCTTAGAGATGTGCTAAAGAAGACTTTACTGAGTGGTTCAACTAACCTATCCTCAATACAAGACCTTGACAAGAAATGAATGCAAATCTGGTTGGAAAAAAAGTGTTGAGATAAGCATAAGCATGTGGAAACAATACATTGACAAATGTGCCCCCTAATCAAAGCTAAAAAAATTACATTTTTTGGCCAGGCAATGTATTTTCATAAAAAAAAGATATATTTACTTTCTAGTTTTTCATTTTTTTACAGAAATGTAGTGATGGGGATTCTTTAAGTTTACTTTTTATTGTTGACGTCATTGTTATTTCCATTCTCAGTCCTCCCTTTGGGGCTTAATGAAAACAGAACCGAAGGTAATGCTGAAGCCTCGGTCTTTGAACAATAAGTGTATTATTTTGAGGCTTAGATCTTTCTGAGTACTGTAATGATAACCTCATATTGTGTCAACAGTGCTGTCATGCCATGTGAAATACAGCTGAATTATTTGGCATCGTACAATTGTTTTTAGTTACTTAACAGACACATATCTGTTTAGAGAGCTTGGTATTGTTCCTCAGGATTTCCGGTTAAAGTCTCAGATCAGTGGTAATGGCAATGGCAATGGCAACTTCATTTGTAATTCAAATCTTCAGCTGCTTTACCCGCTGTGCGTAGAAAAGCTTCCGAAAGACTTCCAGTTTTAAGTGGGCTGTACTGTTAGCTAGACTGCCAGCATGTCTGTGTGTCTGTCTGTCTGTCTATCTGCCTGCCTGTTTTTCATCCCTCATAGAGTAGTTTGTTTAAGAAACAGATTTAACTGTTAAACTGCAAAACTGAGGTGTTTACAGGACATTAGGTCACTCACACAGAAGGGAATAGCAGTTTCAATGCTCAAGTCTCAATCATAGAAATGGCTCCATAGTAAAAATTTGCTTATTATGTTTCTACTTTAGTTAATACAAACATTATTCGCTTTATTATTACTGAATGATGAACTTGGATATATACTTATAAATGATTTATTTTTTTTTAAAGAATTGTATTACATATGACTGCCTGGGTGTTGAATGCATTGAATGAACTCTTTGGGCTTTTGAATTTTATTTTGTGTTTTATTTAATAACAATATAAATTTTGAATATAATGAGTACAATTAGACCAGTGGTTCCTTCATAGCTGGCTTTAAGTCATGCAAGTAAGCCTTAGACATATTGATTCCTCAGTTAATCGAATGGGACAGGCTTGTTTGTCAGCTGACAAGTCATAGAACTCATACTATAGTGCTGTACAGTTAGCATACAAGAGATGGAAATTAACATCACTCACTGGTACCAAATATGCTAGAAGGGAAAATTTACTTGTGGTCTGTTTTCAGAATAAAAGGCTATAGCTTCATGGTGTCAATCAAAATGAGCATTCAGACTTTTGAGAGAACACAACCTTCATCGATGATATTAGAGCTAGAAATACTGCCCCTCTGCAGGCCTCACAGGATCATCTACAGGATAAGGACTCTCAATCAAAAAGATTATAAGTATTACTGGCCGCATAAAGAATGTCCTGGTTTCAGAGCCCCTCTCTCAACAAATAATTCTTTGAATGTGGCCTGTACTGGGAGAATGACTGTGAAAGGGCCAGGAACAATGCTGGTATCGCAGGGCTTGTGGGACTATGATCACCATACCTGACAAGGTCAGTAATTCCCAAAGGCAAGAAAGAACAGGGGTCAGGCAGGAAAGTGTGGGTTAAGGATCCATAAGAATTTTCATTAACAAACCGGCAGTGTGTTGCAGCTAGGTAAATATAAAAGAAATGCAGCATTAAATTGACTGTACTAAGATAACTGCTGACTTTGACATTACCCTCCATTAAAAGGTATTTTAATATCTGAGTTGCAGCTATTCAGCTGAGTAGAGTATAACCTTTTCCTCTTGCTCTCTCAGTGTCCTTTAATCAAAAGTTCAACACTTCCTGATTGGAGAGATTTATTTCAGGAATTTAGTCTAATCCTTTTGTGTAAGTCGGAGATGTTCCCTTGGCAACGGTGGAAGCTGGCATTAATGTTGTGTAAATGTGTGATATATCAATTTTAGTCAAACTTAAGGTTCCCATATTCATGGGCCGTTAAATATTGTGTTTCAAGAATATTTTTTTTAGAATATATCTAACAACCACTGGCAAAAAATCTGTTTTTTATGATTGCAGGTTTTATTGATTACTCTAAAATTAAAAATTTAAAAATTTAATTTTCCTATGAAATTTATTTCTTTCTCCTTCAGGAATACTCCGGAAAGCCCAAGCTGTAGTCTGCTTGCAGTCTGTGCTCTTTGCAACTATGATATATATTGGACACAATAGTGTCATAACAATATTATTAAATAGTAAAGTATTCCAAAAAAAAAATATGGTGTAAATGTTCCCTCTGTTATTTTATAAAACTGCTTAAAATACTTTATGCTCTTAAGAACAACCTCAGAGGTAGCATTCTTTTTCTGTTTTGCCTGTATCAATATGACGCACGTAAGTTTATTTTGTGTCTGTGTACATTATACACTGTGTACACTGTGCACAGGAAGTGTTAGGTGGCTTTTGGTACTAAGCTTGTGTTTTTGCATTTCACAAACTGCTCTTAACATTAAACTTTGCTAAAGTGTGCTTGAGCACAAAGTGTTCATGTCCTTACAGTGACCTTACGTGGTCAGCTCTTCAGCTCGAACAAGTTCTTACCTAAGGAAACTCTTATGGCATATGACTCAGCATTTAATGCTTTCATACACTTTGTTTATATTTTCAGATACATCATCAAACACACATTTTCTCTATTGAAACTGTAAAATGATTCTCCCTACATTTAGTAATGCACTTGCTAGACACGGGTTTAGTCAGATGAATCTTTAATGTCCCCTATGACCCTCTATTAGTGGTTTTAAGGTGGATGGATGGATGAATGGAATTTTCTTGCGTTTACCCCATTTTTTTAGAGGCTCCTTACTCCTTATCACACTTTCATTTCTTTCAGTTTGACCAATGGATTGTGTGTAGTGCATCATTGTTTATTAAACTTATTATTTACTATTTATTTGGTTATTATTAAACGTATTGCTTCTTTATTCCTTATAAATCCTTATAAATAACATCCTTCAATTCCTCACTCTGATGAAGAATAATTCTTCCTGACGGACTATGTTGGTACATTGTGTTGGTGTGGCTGAAGTCTAAACAAATAAATGTCTGACAGATTCTGGATTGAGTTTGTAGTTTACCATTCATAGTCCGACACTTCTTTCTATTAGTGGGAAGTGGTTTTATTGTGTTTTTTTACTGCTATTATAGGGATAACTCTTGTTTGATAATCTGCAGAGAATCATGCAGACTGCCTTGTTGGAGAGTGAGTGAGACAAGATTGAGTGATTTGTTTTTGGTGGAGGGCTGCCCTGGCTGGGATGGATCCCACAGATCCTCATATACGTGACACAGCCATCTGTAATCTTATCAAAACCTGTATGGTTTGGTGACAGGGTGGATTCTCTGTGAGAGGGAATGCTGTGTGTCTGTGTGCACGCATGTGTGACATTTCCTTGGGGAACTTCATAGTCTAGTATAGCCCTTGAACACAATGATACTAGTTCCATATTGGCTCAAAGCACACTATGCTCATTCTAACAAACAGGGAAGCATCAGTGTTTCAATCTATTGATTTTTTAGAAATGAAGTTCTGTTTCAATATATCAGTAAGATCTTGGTTTGAATTGAGTTTCCTCCAGCTATTTTAGCTGTCACCACACGATTTCGCTGAGCTAATTTGTCTTCATCTAGCCATAATTGTATGTGGACCTTGCGATAGGCAATGTGTGCCATATGATTGTATGTGGACCCTGTCATTGGCAGCCTTTTTCATATGATTGTATGCAGACCCTGCAATAGGCAGCATGTGTCACATGATTGTATGTGGACCCTGTAATAGGCAGTGCGTGCCACATGATTGTATGCGGACCCTGTAATAGGCAGTGCGTGCCACATGATTGTATGCGAACCCTGCGATAGGCAGTGTGTGTCATTTGATTGTATGCCAACCCTGTGGTAGATGGTGTGTGTCAGGTCATTGTATGAGGACCCTGAGATATGCAGTGTGTGTCAGGTGATTGTATGTGAACCCTGCAATAGACAGTGTGTATCATATGATTGTATGTGGACCCTGCGACTGACAGTGTGTGTCATCTGCATCTTGGGGTAGGATCCAAGCTTACTATTACTCATTACTGGATAAGTAGTTCAGGGAAAAATTGATAATATGTAATTAAATCTCATTAAATTACAAGCATTCCTATAATTGTATCATTAAGCGCTTTCATTTTATTGTATTTCATACTTTTAATCTACAAATCCACAATGACCCACTTAACACAAATGATTTAATGATAGATGTATAACTAGACAAATATTGTCATCTTCAGGAGTTTTCTTCATTTCTGAGGTATCCCAAAAAACAAAAATAATTTTTCTCATGAGGAAAAAACTGTTTGGCAAAGAGTCCAAAGGTCCCAGTACAAAGCTATTTGTGCTTATGCTGCACACTTTCAGGGTGTGGTTCAATGTGGCTAAGAGACTATTTCAAAACAATAGCATTCTTTAATAGAACATGAGCAGCCTGAGTAGTCATTGTCTTAGTTTACAGGAGGAGCAAAACAAGTCATAGTTATGTTATGTTGTCATAGTCATGGTATTTTCCTAGGGCTGGCACAGCTAAATGTTGTCTTAGCAGTACATTCTACACATGTAAAGCTTCCAGAAACGAGTTTGGACTGGGTCATTCCATTTTAATTCAACAAATTTCTAAATTTTTGCATCACCATTTTCTTTTCATGAAATTTGGCATGCAAATTACACACACCTTCTCTTTGAGATATGGTGCCTTTCGTACCCTGCTGTTACCAAAAAAAAGAAAAAGAAAAAAACTACATGGCTTAGTCATGGCTTGTTTAATTTTTTTCACAGTATCAGCAACTTCTATTTGGTTACATTTGTTGAATGAACATGGATTGTCCTCACAGTTGCGGGAAAAAAGCAATGAACAGAGCAAACATAGTAACCATAATAGCCACTACCATTGTTCTTCCTACGAAAAAAAAAAAAACTTTTAAAAGCCTTTATGCTTTAGTCAAGGCCCAGTTCAACATTGCTTTCAGGTAGGACACACTTTCAAATGCTGTATAAGGAGCAAATGTGATTTTTGTTCCTGGGTAGGCTTTTTGGCCTTAATAATAATAAAATTAATAATAATAATAATAATAATAATGATGATGATAAAAAAAAAGATCTCACAAGGTATAAGTCAAGGTAGGAATTCATCGTGGTCTCTGAGGAGACACCGGTCATTTTTCCTTACCATTCTTCTTTTTGGAAACTGAGGAGTGTTGGAAGTGTGCCTTCATCCTCTGCTTGTGAGTACGCTTCAGCACAGGTGCACACCTGGTAATGATTGTTTTAACAATACACTCTCATAACTCATGTAAACCAGCTTCCCAGCTGCTGGTAGGAACAACCAGACGGTTTGGCTTTAGCTGGTTCTTTTTCAGTTGTGTGAGACCTTCCAGTTTTAATTTTGAAAAGCAATAGTTTTATCCAGTCCTCCACCACCAGCCATGGATTGGAAAGCCTTATTCAGGCCTATCCTTGGATATAAATCCTTATGAATTTATGGAGAAATTTAATGGAAAATCATTACATGAGTCCATCCATGAAGCCATGAAATCAGAGTGGCACAGAGCACATGACTGTGTCATACTGACATTGTGTACTGTCTGAAGTCCTAAGCGTAGATTTATAAGTTACTATTGTTGGAAATGCATTCACACACAGTGTGTGGTATGCTTCACTGCTTCAGATGTCTTTGAGCACAGTGCAGAGATTGAAATGGTACTCCATTGCTCTGTGCATTTTAGGAACGCCCCTTGTTCATTGTAGGCCAAGGGCTATCAATACTCTTGGGACTAATGCTCACTGAGTTGAGACTGAACAGTCAACAACTACAATGAAGCCTTGTTCTGTCCTGTGGAGACCCTTACTTTGAGGACAATAGCTGCTGGATATATGAGGGGGTTCAGGAGGGGGCCACAGATGTCAGTGCAGGGGGGGTTATCGCTCATCAGTCAGATATCCAGTTTCGCACCCAAATTTTCTCTGCAAATGCTTATAATGCAGAAACTGTTGATGTTTATTGGAAGCTTCACCACATGCTTATTTTCTATCAAAATTACGGATGGGTGCATTCTTTCAATGTTCTGAATCTACTGACAGATTGCCTTGTGAAAAGACTGTTACACTCTCTTACAATTTGTGATGCTTCTGGATGTCTTTATATATTTACAGATTCAATTTTGTCCCTATGCTCTAAATAACATTCACAGTGGTGTCACTAACAATATAAAGAAAATACAGAGAGAGTTTATACATATTTCTATTTATAAGATGGGTTTCCTGGTAGTTCTTAGGTATATATATTCTAAAGCAGGGATCCCCAACTAATTTCTTTTAGGGCAATGATATATATTGCTGAGTGGAACAGCATTTCCGACATTTGAATTTGCTGAGGAGTCCTGGGGATGGGGTGGGGGGGTCAATGGTCTAGATTAAATTATGTTCTGCTCCAGATGTTCTGCTCCATTATTTGGGCACCCCTCTTCCGCATGTTGTCCTTCTTAAACTGAGACATTTCCGGTACTGACCAATGATGGGATGATGCAGCTTCACAAAGTGCAGTTGAGGGGCCATTTTACTTTATGGCCCAGGTGGCACGTCACTGGTGCGTTCCCAGCTGTTCCTGAATTGAGAGGGAACTTGGGAGAGGCTCTTCTGCAAATTTGAACATTGGCAATAGGAGAGTTTCTATTGCTACTGTTTTTCACAGTGGTGAATAGATGTCTTTGCCTCTTGTTTAATGATCTTACCATTTAGTGCTTGTAAATTATTCAACAGTGTTTATGGAGCTGATAATCAGCGGAGTTTTGTTTACAGCCATTATTTATGCAGTAATTGTATGGTACATGATATCAGACCTCCTCCCAGCCTGGCTGTTAGCTTAGTCACATCTTGCCTTATAGCTATAGCAAACCAAAAGGGTGTAAATAACATAATATTACTACATTTTTATTTGACTCCTGTTGCCCTTCGATTTGAAGCTGGAACTGCTGACCCAGTGACAGTGAGTGCCAACCAGAGTGCAGTTTCCCCAGAATCCCATTCAATGACATCTCGCCCAAAAGGTGAGTGCAATAGTAATTTTGGGTTTTCTACTGTTATTCTCAGCTTAGATGGATATACGTAACTTCAAAATAAATAAAATAATCAAGACATTTCTGACTATCATACATGCATGTATTTAAAAATGTATAAGTTATACAACTGGGATGTATATGACACATTTCTTTTAAAAATGATTTTGTGGCCTTTGAACAATTGTGAAGCAAAAAAGGGTACTGAGAAGTAACAGAACCTCTGAGTTACTAAATAAAGAAAGAAAAATCAGTGATGGTATCTGTTTCCTGGCTGACCAATGAAAGAGCACACATATATAGACAAGGACAGGAGTGGGCTGAAACATGGCCATGGAGAGGTGTGGGAATGTTTATAACTCCTTCCAGTCTTCAATGACCCTTCCATTTGCATATTGTTCCTGCTGTGTGACCTGCAATAAGTCACATTAAGCTTGTGAAAAATATGGAAATTTCTGTGCTGTGTTATTTGTTTTTGTATTGCCTATTTGCAGTACCCCCCCCCCACACACACACACCAGTATAGAACTTCCACCCTTTCTGGGGTGGTGCATAAGCATATCTCCAGGCTGGCTACTTCCACCCGCTGTGGTATCACATAGCACCCTAACCTTAACCATAAGTAACCAAACAAAATACAAGAATTTTGTGATTTTGCAAGTGTGTGGAGTTTGCATGTTC